>CAXIUP010000223.1:0-77500 GCA_964035015.1 Corallium rubrum | reverse complement strand
AAGCTCGAGAAAGCTAATGTCACCCTGAATGGTGGAAAGTGTGAATTCTCAAAACCCCAAGTTCATTATTTAGGACATGTGGTAAACGCTCAAGGAATCAGAGTTGATCCAGAGAAAGTTCGTGCCATCATAGGGATGTCATCGCCTAGCAGCATCCAAGAAGTAAAACGGTTCTTAGGAATGTGTAACCATTTGAGCAAGTTCTCATCAAGATTAGCTGACAAGACTAAACCTATCAGAGACCTACTGAGTGATAAAAACCACTGGAACTGGAGAATAGAGCAAGAGAAAGCTTTCGAAGAAATAAAGGAAATTCTCAGCAATACTCCTGTGTTGGCACTCTACGATCCGAAGTTAGAAACAAAAATTCGTACTGATGCTTCTTCATATGGGCTGGGAGTATTTTTGATGCAAAAACAACCAAGTAACCAATGGCAACCAGTTGTGTATGCTTCTAGAGCATTATCACCAACAGAGTAAAGATATGCACAAATAGAAAAGGAAGCTCTGGGTATTATGTGGGCGTGTGAGTAGTTTTCTGAATATATTTCTGATATGAAATTTCACATAGAAACAGATCACAAGCCATTAATCCCGATATTCACGCAAAAGAGTCTCAATGACATGTCTCCAAGAATACAAAGATTTAGAATGCGAATTATGCGATTCTCATATACAATCTCACATATGCAAGGAAAAGATTTGGTATGTGCCAACACACTATCTCGATCTCCAGTCATGGATAAAGCAAGTGAAGATATATTAGCGGAAGAAGCCAAAGGATTTGTCGACCAAGTGTTAAAAGATCTACCAGTCACAGACGATAAAGTAAATGAACTTAGAGTCCGTCTTAAGCAAGATGAAGTATGTGATCAAGTCATGAAGTACTGTACTCATGGGTGGTCAGACCAAAACCACATCAATGATGCTATCAAGCCGTACTGGCAACAGGTTGGTGATTTAACGGTTCAAGAAGGGCTTCTTCTCAAGGGAAAGAGATTGGTAATTCCGTCATCAATGAGACTAGATATACTTAAGAAAATCCATTCGGGACATTTTGGAATAACGAAATGCAGAGAAAGAGCCAAAACCTCTGTATGGTGGCCTGGCTTGAATCAACGAGTTGATGAGTTAGTTCGAAGCTGTCGTATATGCATTGAGGAAAGAAAGAACAGAGCTGAACCATTGATCTCGTCTGTCTTACCGGATCGACCATGGCAAAATATCTGTACTGATCTATTTGAGTTGAACGGTAAGAAATATATCAATCGTTGATTATTTTTCAAGATATCCAGAGATAGCTTTCTTACACAATACAACATCAACAGATGTGATTACGCATATGAAGTCATGTTTGCTAGACATGGTATCCCAGACAAAGTAATATTGGACAATGGTCCTCAATTTCGATCAGCGGAGTTTTTAAAATTTTCATCAAATTATGGTTTTAAGCATCAGACGAAGCAGTCCAAGATATCCTCAAGCTAATGGTGAAGTTGAAAGGGCAATGCGAACGGTAAAATCCCTTCTTAAAAAATCGAAAGATCCCTACATTGCTTTAATGGCGTACCGAGCTACTCCACTGGAGAATGGTTATAGTCCTGCTGAGCTTTTATTCGGCAGAAAGATACAAACAACACTCCCACTGGTCTCAGAACAATTGGTACCTACATGGCCATATCTCGAGACCGTCCGAGAAAAAGAAGAGAGGATAAAGATACGGCAGAAGAAGAATCATGATTCCCATCACAGAGTTAAAATATTACAACAGCTTGAACCTGATAGTGAAGTATGGATTCCAGATCGTAAGGAGCCAGGAACAGTTATTGAGAAATCTGAAAATCCTCGTTCGTACGTAGTGGAAACTCCTTCTACGACTGTTCCACGAAATCGACGACACTTGATTGAAGTCCCTTCACGGAACAGTTCTATTAAGCAGCAAGAAGCTATCCAACCTGATGAACAAGCTGAAACCCCAATTTCAGAAAACAATCCCAGTTATTATACAATATCAGGAAGACTATCGGTACCACCAAATAGATTAATAGTTAGATAACAACATTATATATTATATATCACTGTTGTGACTTATAAATTATGTATAGTATAAGAATAGCAAAAAAAAGGAATAGTATACAATATATAGTATTATTAAGATTTAGTTATATAATGAATTATTATTATAGCTGACAATTAGTTCATTGACAATTATTTGCATATTATTTTAATATGATTTGAAAAGGGAGATGTAGTAATATTTAATGTATATAATTATGCATACATACATACATACGGGTCGTTTGTACTCGTGTATAAATAGAACTCACTGATCTCAATAAAGGGTCTTAAGGCTAGTTGTCAATAACACTACACTGACATCGTTGTTTGGAGGGATAGTACAACATGCTATGTTATTGATGTTACTGTCGCTTCTGATAATGCAGACCTGAATAATGTGCACTCGTTAAAAGTTGAGCATTATGATACGCAGCATGTTCACGACTGGGCGTTGAGGGTAAGTGGGGCTGCCACGGTGACTGTCTCATCGATAAGTTTTAACTGGAGGGGTGCGGTGGCAGTCCCATCTTACGATTTGTTGAAGAATAACCTTGGTATGAGAGATTATGATATCCAACTCCTCTCTGTTATAGTGTTGGAGAAGGGTTTTAAGACATGGCTAGACTTTAAGAATTGTACATACCGATGTGTCACTAGCATTCAGAGCAACAATTGAACAGTTGAACATATATTATGTGATAGGGTTTTGAAAGGATATGTATTTGACTTTTTTTTTGCGAGCTATTGACTTGCCATAGCGTCTATGTAATTATTCTTTTTAACATTTTACATTTCATTTTATGGAGGGCTTAAGAGCTCGAATGTACTGATTTGAATTTATTCAATAAAGTACTTATTAGGCAAATGCCTCGTCATCTAATTAGTGACGCGCATGAATGGATTAACGAGATTCCCACTGTCCCTATCTACGATCTAGTGAAACCACAGCCAAGGGAACGGGCTTGGCAGCAACAGTGGGGAAAGAAGACCCTGTTCAGCTTGACTCTAGTCTGACTCTGTGAAAAAAAAACATGAGAGGTGTAGAATAAGTGGGAGGAGCAATCCGCAAGTGAAATACCACTACTCTTATCGTTTTTTTACTTATTTGGTGAAGCGGAGCTGGACCTCGCGTCCACATTTTAGTCTTAAGATCTCTCTTCTGCCGGTCGATCCCAGCTGAAGACACTGTCAGGTTGGGAGTTTGGCTGGGGCGGCACGACTGTCAAATGATAACGCAGGTGTCCTAAGGTGAACTCAATGATAGCGGAAATCTCATGTGGAACAAAAGGGTAAAAGCTCACTTATTTTGATTTTCAGTATGAATACAAACTGTGAAACCATGGCCTATCGATCCCTTAGTCTTTACGAGTTTTAAGGTAGGGGTGTCAGAAAAGTTACCACAGGGATAACACACAGATTGTGATAAAACTTGAAGGTTACGGGCCCAACCCACCCTACCTTTACGGAAATTGATGGCCAAACTTGCTTTAGTCAAAGTTGAACGTGGCAACACATCCTCCTCTTTTTATCAATTTATATCTGAAAATATTTACACGCAAATTGACTTAAGGTTACAGGATAGCCCGGGAAGCCATTTCAAGAAATTGGTTACTGCTCGCTCAATTTCCCCCCGATTTTTCTCAAATTTGCATCAAATGTAATTATTATACAGTAAATAAGAAAATATCGTTGTAGATATACTCCTCAGTTTAAAATCACTGTACCTTCGCACAGCGGTTTAAGGCAGTCTTCTGTTTTACCAAAAAGCTCTCAATTTATCATATTTACACGTCTCAATGTTTGTTCTAAAAAGCAATTGACAAACATTGAGAAGTGTAAATATCAAATTGAGAGCTTTTTGGTAAAACCAGACTGGCTTAAACCGCGGCGTGAAGGTACTTTGATTTTAAACTGATGAGTATATCTGCAACAATATTTTATTTCTTATTTACTGTATAATACGATAGTGTCCGTCACATACTCAAACTTCATTTGTTACAAATTTGAGACAAATCGGGGAAAAATTGAGCAAGCGGTAACAAATTTCTTGAAATGGCTTCCTTGGCTATCCTGTAACCTTAATGTCTTACAAATGTCAAAGGGTTCTGTTCGTTCATCATTGCTTCTTCGACTTCTTGTGTTTCTTTTTCTTTGGCTCGCTTTCCTGTACGACTTGTTCCACTGGCCTGGCCTCTTTTCGTTTTTGATTGGGTGGTGGCACTTCTACTTCGTCTCTATCACCACCCAGTTGCTGCGCTTGGGCTTTCTTGCCCTTCTTTCCTCTGGAACGAATTGGTGCAACAACGTTCTTTGGCGGAGGCGGAGGAGGGGGCGTTTCGTCCTCATCACTGTCACTGTCAAGTACGTGCAGCACTGTCGTCGGTTGGCTCTTCTTGCTCTTCCTTCCTTTGGTGCAGCTTTCTTGGGCGGAGATGGAGGTGGGGGCATTTCGTCCTTATCGCTGTCACTGTCAAGTTGCTGCACTGCTGTTGGGTTTGGCCTGCTTGCGGTTCTTTCCTCGTGCAGTGTTCTTCAGTGGAGGTGGAGGTGGGAGCGTTTCGTCCTCATCGGTCTCACGCTCACTCTCAGTGTCAAGCTGCTGCACTCGTGTTGGTTGCGCCTTCTTGGCCTTCTTCACTCTGGCAGGAATTGGTTGGACTTCTTCTTTTTCTTCTGACGTTTCCAACAGGCGATCAATGACCCTGCCACGGACGGGTGCTTACTGGCTCTGGTATCTGCACCAGTGCACAAGTCCGTCAGGTATGTTTTTAAGCCCTTGACGGTGGCGTCCTTGAAAACCGTAGCCTCCAAGTCATTTGCCGTTAGCTTTCCCACGTACCCTTTGGGATCACTTAGTAGCTTTTTAGCTACTACATACTGGATGCTTGTAGAAAACATAGCGGCCCCGACTTGGAACATCTCAGTCATTTTGAGATCAAACTCAGAGCCCTCCAAGTATAGTTGCCTCAAGACGTCTTTCACGTCACTTTTCAAGGGCGTCAAAGTGTTCTTTGTGTTCAAACGTTTGAGAGCCTCCATAAACGGTGCTGTTTGTTCTCTTAACTTGCCAAATTCCTTTTTGTTGATGAGTGTAGATTTGGACTTTGACAACAGGTCAACATTCTCTTGTATTGTCGACGCCATCTCACTCATAGCAACGGTGGGACGGTTGAGCCACTCGCAGTTTCTGGCATTTACCCGTTTGAGGAAGTCATCTGGCAAATCTTTAGCCTGCCCATATGGAGTTACGAAATTGGAAGGAAAATGGTTAAAGTAGCTGACTCCTTTTGGGCGTTCGTCTGTTTTTTGTTAACTTCGTTTGTCTGAACATCTAAAATGAACAGATTAATTAAGAACAAAATTTAACGGATTGAATGAAGATGATGAGATACCGTCCTAGTTCTAACCATAAACGATGGCGACTGGGGATCAGCGGGTGTTATTGTATGACCCCGTTGGCACGTTATGGAAAAGCAAAGTTTTGGGGTTCCAGGGAAAGTATGGTTGCAAAGCTGTTTTTCGTTAGCTTCGTTTGTCTGAACATCTAGAGTGAAAAGGAGAAGAATAGTATTTTGCTAGAATAAAATACAAAGCGAGATAAAGTGCAGGGCAGCACAATTGCATGTACCTGCGGAATGCTCAATTGTTTTATTCACAAACATTGATGTCGTCAAAAAACTGCCAAAATCCTTTCCGTGCAAAACATCGCTTGTATTCTTGTTCCCAGGGCCCACGTTTCTGTACCCATGGCTTTTACAGAGGTGCCATAAAAAGGCGAGACCCCAAATATTAAGTTACCTACGAGCCAGCTGCTCAGCGGATACTCGTCAGGGCAATTGCTTAGCTTTACAAGCTTGTTTTCTTTAGGATATTGACAGCATGTCCAGTCTGATTGAGGTCATTGGTAGGTTCATTACGTGTAGCCACATAGCAGCTTGAACACAACAGATTTTTAAACAAACAAAGACCTGTGTATCTTTCTTTCATAAATTTTATTTTAAGTAGACACATAACAGCTTGAACACAACACATTTTAAAATAAAGAAAGAATTGTCTGTATCTTTGTTTGATAAATTTTATTTTAATTTAACACGGGGGAAAATCTCGTTATAGCACCTTCGCAATTTTCCCTGTTAATTATGAAAGTCTGTGACCTTGGTTAGACTGGACCGATTGTAATAACAACCATAATTACTACTGCTTAATATTTGTTAATTAGCAGAAAGGAATGAGAGACAAATAGGATACGTTTGGATATTAGCACGGTATAATTGAAACAGGCGTGAAATACTCAGGTATAAGCGGACTGAAAAAGTAGAGATCGTCTAATCCCTTCACTGTAGATAAAGCAACATACGCTGTGCCAGGTGGTATTTTGGGCACGTCAAACCATACGACGACTTTCTTTAAAGTTTGTCCTTGTGCCTTGCACATTGTAGTTGCATAAGCCATGCGGATTGGATAAAAGGACTTTACTTGGCCTTCGTGTCTTACGGTGACGTAATAAAGTGCTATGATGTTCCCGCTCGGAAGAGAAAGGAAAACCGTGTTGTTCTGAACCGTGTCAACCAGTGCTGTTGCACCATTGACAACACCTTTTTCCTTATCGCGGTTTTGGGTGATCGTGACTCTCATTCCTTTATAGATTGGCATTGGTGGAAGTTCGCAATCCATTTGTATAATAGCCAGTGGCTCGACGTTTTTAAATAGGATTTCGTTTACAAGTTCGTTTATCCTATTCGCAGCTTTGTTCGTAAACGTTAGAAACATTATGTCGTGGTGCATTTCCATGATGTTGGTAACGTTTGAGGCTGTGACTTGGCCATCTTCACAGATTACTCGACCTTGTTGAATGTCGTCCAAATGAGCCTGTGTTGGCTTCCAGTTCCGGATATGATCTAGAAACTCCATATAGTCACGATCACCTACCCTATGCTGACCCGTCAGATTGTAGCGGTAGCAGCTACTCACAAACTGCGGAATGTTTAACGGACTAGGTACTGTAACAATCCCTGTTTGTGTGGAAGAGAATGGCTGTTGCTGCCGTGCGTCACCGCATACAACCAACACAGGTCGGAAAATGAGTTTGTTCACTGTCGCCATTACATGATTGAAAAGGGTGTTAGGGATCATAGAAACTTCATCGATGATGATAAGGTCAAACCTGGAAAGCGTCCAGTTCACCGTGGCGTGATCTTCGGCATTAACAGGGTAGTGAAACGCTGAGTGCACCGTCTCACACGTTACATCGTCACCAAGCTGCGCTTTAAAAACGCTAGACAAAAATCCCGTTGGACTGGCAAGAAGAACATTTACGTGTAGCGGCAGAACGGCTTCGATGGTGGAACGTAGTGCTTGAGATTTACCCGATCCTGGTTTTCCCGTTATCAAAATTGTTTTCTGCCATACGACGGTATCGGTAGATTCCTGTCCTGTTACGACTGGCTGCGCACAATCTTGTGTGGCAATCTTTGTTCAGCCACTTCGGGAAAGGAAAGGACCATTCAAATGGACTTAGTGTTACAAAGACATCCGGCCAACCGAACTGGACTACAGCATCGAGTAGGAAACGGTGTTGCCATTGCCAGTAAGTGGCCGAGAATGTTTTCGTGTCTAGTGCACGAGCTGGAGAACACTTCGAAAGACGTGCACTACTTATAGCACCACTTACGACTTTGTACAACCACCTATCGTACTGATACTGCAGCAAGTCAAAGTGGAGGGAGTAATCTACCAACTCGGACATGACCTTTGCCATGAACGCCAGAGGCGGGATGTCTTGCCACATAAAGTGCTTTCGCACCAGTCCGTAAATGGGTAGAGGTTTGGCCAAAGTGCGTACCTGATACCTTTTGTCTTTTCCAGATCGAAAGTATTTAATGCTACCTCATCTCGAACGAGCTGTTCACGAAGTTCAATGAAATGAGCATAAGCCGAAGAGTCTTTCGATTGCATTAAATAGTTGAATGCACTTTGGCACTTCTGTTGATCAGCTTCGCAGGTTAGACGAGCGATTTTGTCCTCAACTGATATTTCCGAGGGTATGATTTTTGTCATGCCTGTCTTAATCGGGTACCTGTGCGCTTTACGCCGGTACACACCACAATCAATATTAAAGGGCCGAAGCATTAAAATGTTGTCTTTGGACAAATCCCGAAGGGGTAATGGAATGTTTTCCATGCGTGGGATTACATACCGACCGCTGGAACACGCACATGGCACACTGCGTCTTGGTGCATTCTTGTTACTGCAAGTTGGCATCAGCTTTACAGTGGACAGTGAATTTCACTTTTCGCAGTAACACCAGGAACAGTTCTCAGCCCAAAATGTTAGGTCATCTGAAATGGAGGTCACATTATTTCGGCCGAATAGATCGTTCACGGCTGGTTGCACGTCCCATTGTTGCACGAAAGCCGCGCATTCCCCTTCTTGCCTTGTCACTTCTTGCACCTTATCTCTTACATATTGTTTGTTTTTTTCTGTTCCCTCGCCTCGTCTTGATAGACAAAATGCACTGGTCTGTCTTCCCAATACATCCGTGCATCTTGCTGACTCCAGGTGATGTTAGGCATTTTCAGGAAGTGCTACCACTACCAGCAATGTAAATATATAAGAATGGAAAAGGAAAGCTTACTATATATTATATAATATAATATAATACAATATAAGGTTTTAAACAACTTACGGTTAACTCCTTTAAGAAAATTGTTTTCCAAAAATAGTCTGCAAAGAAAAAATGCAATCGGTGTTAGTCAAGTATGAAGAATGTCAACAACAGGAAAGTTAAGTTGTGTAACTTGAATTATTTAGGAAAGAGAATTGTTTTAAAACGTTCCCGACGATTAACGTCTATAAAATAACCAATGTTTAGAACACTTAAAGAAGTTATAGAAAACGAGTAAGTGCCTTAAACGTACGTTCAAAAAAGCCTGGTTTTCTTCATGAAGTTAATGGAAAAGGAAAGCTTACTATATATTAAAAATATAATGTAATACAATATAAGGTTTTAAACAACTTACGGTTAACTCCTACAAGAAAATTGTTTTCCAAAAATAGTCTGCAAAGAAAAAATGCAATCGGTGTTAGTCAAGTATGAAGAATGTCAACAACAGGAAAGTTAAGTTGTGTAACTTGAATTATTTAGGAAAGAGAATTGTTTTAAGACGTTCCCGACGATTAACGTCTATAAAATAACCATCAATGTTTAGAACACTTAAAGAAGTTATAGAAAACGAGTAAGTGCCTTAAAAGTACGTTCAAAAAAGCCTGGTTTTCTTCACGAAGTTAACACAAACTGCAAGCGTTTCACAACGTGTCAAGCAAACACAAATTTTAAACCGTTCTCGACTATCCACGGCTTAAATATACTACGTAGAAGTGTTTAAAGACACTTAAATAAACTATTAAAAGGCTTTAGAAGTCTCACCGAACACAAATAGTGAAGAAAAAAGCCAAAGAACTGTGGAACCGTAAAAGTAAACACTTCAAAGAAAGTTTATCAAAATGGCGGCGAGCAAACTAGTGCCCAGGCCATCCTTATGGGTGGCCGTGCAAAAAATTGTATTTACACTGAAAATGGGTGAAAATGGGTGTATCAATACAAGGTAGTGAAGAAAACACAGTTTTGAAATATCTGTCTAGAAAAACAAGCCCATTTTAACGTGCGTAAATAATGCTCATTCCCAGGCTTCTTGGCACTCGCTTTGGCTACAATTGTCTATTTCACTGAAATGCGTTAGGAAAAATTTTTCAAATTTTTAGAACGTAATTATAGTAACTAGAGAGTACATTTGAAAACGTAAAACTGTCCGAAATTAAAATTTGAGGAAACGCTAAATTTAAAGATGGCCACCCTATATATATATATATATATATATATATATATATATATATATATATATATATATATATATATATATATATATATATATATATATATATAATATATATATATATATAATATATAGTATATTATATTTCAAATTTCATTTTCAACTGATACTTTCCTGAACGTCAAAACATGCGTAATGATGTGAAACTTAAGAGGCTATCTCCCTAAAAACCGAGCAACGGTTTTTGAAGGCAAAAATGAATTTCCTTTGTTTTTCGCCCATTATTTACCTTTACCTCACTTACTATTAAACCGCTATAAAAATTGCCAGCGGAAATGAGAGCTGACAATACCTCGAAATGATCTTGTTATTTCTCCACCAACTTAGATTTGAATTTCAAATTTTTTTCTTGCAGTGGAATATATAGGCCTTGTGTTTCATCTGGGTTGAAGGGTACAAGCTCTTTGTTTTGTTTCGTAGCAGATATGGTCTCTTTCTTTTGACTTATTTTTTAAGTTCGCTTACAGCACCTGATTAGTCAAGTTTTATAAATTAAGATTTCTCTGAAGTGGCACCTAGCCTGGAAATGTCGTGTGTATTTCGTCGTAATATAATACCGTAAGTTTAGTAATCTTTAAAACAGTTGTCGGCAAACGTATTTTGTAAGCGCACAAACCGCTCAAAGTTAAGCTATTGTTTCACTTTGTTTACATTGTCAGAACCGGAAATGCCTTACGCTTTGCAGATAAGGCCGTTTTCGTTTCTCAATATTACATAAAAACAACTTCTTTTTATTTGAACTTATCCCTAGAAAGCGGACGGGGCATAATTTATAGGTCTATTCGGTTTTTAGGGTAAACTTATCCCTAGAAAGCGGACGGGGCATAATTTATAGGTCTATTCGGTTTTTAGGGTAAAAATGATTAAATATTCTATGGCCGATTCTTCATATATACTCATATACAATAGGAGCAGACATGTCGCAGCCTCCTAAGTGACAACTAAATAATTATAATTCATGAGCAACTGAAAGTTTATCATTTTCTCTGTTTATTTCGGTGTACCATGTTCATATTTTTATAGCACGAAAAGGTGGCAGCATCTTATACTCTGGAAGAATCGATTAAACGTCTTCACGAACAAATTAAATCGCTTCTAAGGCCTGGTTCATACGTCGCATTTAATTCAGACGAATTTAATTCTTAGTTAAAGTCGACGTAAACTCGAATTCGTTTCATGCGACGAATTTAATTCAGTGACGAGCAAGGAAAATCCCGCTAGATCGCGCCAAAAACGTCCAATACGCATCGAAGTGAACAAAAATCTGATCACTGGCTCATAATTTATGCAATTAATTCGATGCAACGATACAGCGACGTCTGAAACCAACACGCATTTCAGACGTTGTATCCTTCTCACCGTGACGTATCGATACAACGTCTCAGACGAATTTAACTCTTCAGTCGAATTTAATTCGTTTCATACGTCGCACTACGGTCGCATTTAATTAATTAATTGATTGAGTTAAATTCGTCTGAATTAAATGCGACGTATGAACCAGGCCTAAATGTAAGCGCATGAGCAAAAATATATCCTCTCGGCGGAAAGGACCGGATAGGCAGTACTTTTTATGTAAATAACTCTGAGAAGAAAAGTTTTAGGTCTTCTAAATTTGAGCATGTCCTGAAATAGAATTACGTCAACCGTGCATCATGTGAACTATTTCCACTCGCGCGTCGCGTTATCACCTATTGTGCTCCTCCGAAATCTGAATGTTTTCAGCGGTCAAAATGAGTAGTGGTGACAAAAAAACAGTTTTTATAAAAAAATGAACATTTCGAACTACGTACCAACGCGCGTAAACTTGGGTTTCAACAGATTCATAGTCATTCGCGCGTATTTCACAACACGTGCATGGCACGTACATGACAGGTGACCATAATTAGCTGAAGCAAAATTTATTAGGTGCAGCAAATCTATTCTAGTAAAGGAGTCAGAGAGCAGCATTGTTTATAGCTTTAAAATAAAGTCAAAATTGTTTAGACATGGATGGAAATTGTTCGCTTTCTGGACTCGGGGGTATTTGTTGTGGTGAAAATCGTGAAATGACTAAAGTCTAGTTTACACGGGCAATTTTTCTTTGGCAATTTTCAACTTGACAAGTTTTATTTGCCCGTGTGTATGAGGAAACATGGCAAGTCATGCCAGCTTTTCAACAAGGAGACTTGTCAAGGTAAAACTTGTCAAGGAAAAATTGCTCGTGTAAACTAGGCTTAATATTGTGAATCTAAACGAGTGTCAACAGAATATTCAAGTTCACCTCTCAAGCTGTCACATTTCGAAATCAAATTTGAAAGAATATGAGCTTATTTATTAAGAGCTGGATTGTTCAATGTTACGGAAGAACACTCTAAAAACATAACTGTATGCCCAAATCATCGCAATAATTTAGGAAGATTTTGGAGGCCTCTTCGGTCATGTCAATATCCTGAGCATTCTGGTCCAATACGACAGTGTAAAGGAAGAGACGTTTTTAATGGCCAGCTTTCCCAGACAGTCTTCAAGATATATGGAAAACTTCAAATAGGATCTCGTGAGTATTTTTAACCGATAGTAAATTTTGACTCCAGTATAGAAATTTTAATTTTTCGCAAATAAGTATCAAGCACCACCAGAAAAGGACACAGTGGCTTTACCGCCCCTTCGCGCGTTTTTCGCCCGCCCTCCAGCTATCGCGCATGGAGTACTGATGAGTCCGTGGTGCGCTGCGTAAGTTGTGGATTGGTACGCAAGGGTGTGAGGCAGGACAGTGTCAGTTTATGTGGCAGTGCGGGCACCTTTAAGCTGGAATTTTAATATGTGTAACTTAAACCTCGTGCGTTCGTCAGTTCTATTGTGCAATTTGAATCCTTGGTTTTCATCTGACGTCATGGCGGCCATATTGGTGCACCGAAACAATAAAATGGCGGCAATATTGGTGCACAATCTTTATCCTATGGGAATTTAATTTTATTCTTATTCAAACATTTTGTATTGTTTCATGGGGCCATCGATCTCGTCAGTAAAAACTATTTATAGTTTTCTACTTCGTTTTCTACTTCGTTTTCTACTTCACGCTTAGTGAAAATCCAGCTTTACTAATGTTGTCGCAATACACTAATGGGTGTCACTAGCGTAAGGACCTCACGAATAAGAATACAGTATTTAGTTACTTGAGGGCCTCTTTGGCTACAATTTCTCTTGAGTAGCTCTGGTTAATTTACTGCAGTAGATATCCTTTATCGATTATTGACTTACAGCCATATGTAGACAGTGTCGAGATACGAACAAAGAAGAAATGAAGAAAGAGGGTGCATGGGTACATTTTTACCCTAAAAACCGAATAGACCTATAAATTATGCCCCGTTCGCTTTCTAGGGATAAGTTCAAACAAAAAGAAGTTGTTTTTATGTAATATTGAGAAACGGAAACGGCCTTATCTGCAAAGCGTAAGGCATTTCCGGTTCTGACAATGTAAACAAAGTGAAACAATAGCTTAACTTTGAGTGGTTCGTGCGCTTACAAAATACGTTTGCCGACAACTGTTTTTAAAGATTGCTAAACTTACGGTATTATATTACGACGAAATACACACGACATTTCCAGGCTAGGTGCCACTTCAGAGAAATCTTAATTTATAAAACTTGACTAATCAGGTGCCGTAAGCGAATTTAAAAAGTAAGTCAAAAGAAAGAGACCATCTCTGATACAAAACAAAACAAAGAGCTTGTATCCTTCAACCCAGATGAAACACAAGGTCTATATATTGCACTGCAAGAAAAAAATTTGAAATTCAAATCTAATTTGGTGGAGAAATAACAAGATCATTTCCAGGTATTGTCAACTCTCATTTCCGCTCGAATCTTAGCCGTTCCAGCCGAAGCATAAGAAATGGGTCAAAAATGAAGAACAAATTATCAAGTGACAAATTTTATAGCGGTTTAATAGTAAGTGAGGTAAAGGTAAATAATGGGCGAAAAACAAAGGAAATTCATTTTTGCCTTCAAAAACCGTTGTTCGGTTTTTAGGGAGATGAACAAAGTTTTAAAAAATTGTAATGCAATCCGAGGGAGTTACGATCCGATTTGTAACGGGTATCCTCCTTAATTTAAAGATGGCCACCCTATATATATATATATAATATAGTATATTTCAAATTTCAAACCGCCATTAAAGAAAAACTGTCCAACGAAATTATTTCAAATTTTTTGAACATGTTTATAGTAACTAGCGAGTACATTGGAAAACGTAAACTGTCATCTTGACTCGAAATTAAAATTTTAGAAAACGCTAAATTTAAAGATGGCCACCGTATATATAACTATAGTAAATGTCAAACTTCAAATCGCTATAAAAAAAACCTGTCGATTGCAATTTTCTTAAATTTGCACAGTCTTTTTGTATATGAAGTAATACTTCAATTTAAGCAAATAAAAACATGGGGTTAAGAAACACCATAAAAGTTACATTAATAATGAAGCTTTGAAGCTTCATAGGGTTGATCTCCAGTGTAAGAGACACAACTGACGTCACAAGAATATCAACTCACTAAACACACGTTGCGAGACACAACTGACGTCACAAGAATATCAATGCACTATACACATGTTGCCATGGTACGTGGTCAAACATTAATTATTCGCCTATATAACATGACATTGTTTTTTAGCTATATTTACCCACCAGTTACATAGATTGCTAGTTCTATAGCACAATATAGCTTTGGTTTCATACATCGCTAGATGCCAAGCTCGCTGGAGATGCCTAGTTCGCTGGATCCCTAGTTCGCTGGATCACCGGATCGCTAGATCGCTGGATCGCCGGATCGCTGATTCGCTGGATTCTTTAGATCGCTGGTGCACGCGGGGGGGGGGGGGTGGGTGGGTGGGAGGGGAGGGGGGATAGAAGTCGCGAAGTAATTATGAAGAAACCCGACAGTAGCCGACAGTAGTCAGGACGGGAAAGACTGGCAAGTCGAGTGTTCAACATGGAAGTCGTGATCAAGTGCTCTTTCATATGTTGTATTATCTGTTTATTCGGTGCAGTCGCTGCAACAAACCAACAACGTAATATTTCAGATGTTGCAAAGTCGTTTATTCGGCAAGTATTGTCGCGGTTGGAGTCTCCTGAGATGCGTTTAATGTCCGCTGGTACGTTGACGTTTGAGAACTTTGGTCCGAGGTCAAGAACAAGGGAAAATACCTGTGTACTTCGAGTTGATCCTCAAGAGTTACTGGTCGAAGATCTAATTGTTTGGGATCCTTTAACTAGCTTTCCTTATTTTATTCTTACTTGCCCTTCTTGCTCATCATCAGAGCCCCTAAAAGCGACACAATGGAAAAACGGAGAGAAACCCCACGACATGCCAAGAACTATCTATGGGCTACGAAACGATGTGCTTCTTATTGACAGAGTATATTCTTGTGCGAATAGACATCAAATATTATCGCATGATCCGGGCATTCTGTTATAATTAAAAGGAATGGTTACGCCAAGCTTTATCCTTTTCCATAGGAGGAATTACCCAGGAGCTCTACGATTTTATTATCACCCACATGCAAGCCGGTATGTCCATTTCTGAAATACGAGGACTTTGGCACCAAACACAGTTCACTGCTTACTCGAGGAAAAAAGAACTCTACTACGACCGGATTAGAGCACAATCCTCCTCGGCTATAAATGTATGTGGACATTTGAAAGACTCAAACAACGAGTTTCCAGAATTTCAAGCCAAACACCAAAGGCCTGGTGATAAAATTATCACAGCATGTATTATCCGCCATTATTTTAATAATGAAGCTCTTTACAGCAGACGGATGTGTCAAATGACTGCAAAGAAATGGATAAGTTGTGACCACACCTTTAAAGTTGCAGCAAATATTGGTTTTTGGTGGAACAAGTCCTGGATAAAGCTGTACGACTCTCTTTTTCATTGTGATGAATGAGAACAGTATTGTGCTAACTTGGAGGCTTTGCAAAGGAAACAGTTTTGATGATATTGAAGATTTGTTGCAAGAATTAAAGGAACGGATTAGTGGTCAGCAACAGACAATTTCCTATGTTTTTCTGGATAATTGCTGTCACTGGAGTAGAAAAATGAAAAGTGTTTTCCCCTTGGTAGAAGTTAAATTAGATACATTCCATGCAATACAGAGAACTGTTAAAAAAATTCCAAAAAGAGGTCAAAAAGAATCCACCATTGATGACAGAGGAACAGTGCGAATGAAGGATACACCTGCTCCTGAAGTTATCCTGAATAATATTGGTATATTCATGAAAAAATGGAATACAATTAAAGTAGAAAATGTTCTTGTACTTCCACCTGCAGCTGTTAAAAAAATTGATGATTTGAAAAAACATGTGGTTACAGGATGTCTGTCTAATATTCCACCCTCTGGAGGTACTCATCGGAATGAAGTACTGCATAAAACACTTCGAAAATCTATTGCAAATACAAGCCTTGGTCTGGAGTTGGCCGTGGCACTTTTAGGATTGTTGTTCTATAGATGGAATGAACAGCGTCTTTCAAAACTTGGCAAGGAATGGAAAATGAATGTTATCAAACCAGTTGCATGCTATATAGATTCCAGCGTACATCAGTCTAGAATGACATTTACCAAGTTTGGAACAAAAGAAGGGAGTCCCTCAGATAACTCCCAGGATCTTGCCCTTGAGATGACTGACAGCAAAATTATTGATGAAGTGGCAGATCTTTTCAGATTTAACAATTTTCATCATATGAAGCAGATGAAGAGAAAAGTTCAAGTGATGAGGGTGATTCTGGCAGTGATATTGATAATGATAATGCAACTGTTGAACAGACAAGTACATGCACGATAAACCATGATGAGGTGGCAAATATTGTTCAACAAACCTGTGACATGGTTAAAGTTTATGAATGCTCACACGGGAGTGGATCGTACAAGTTGTTTAATCCTTACCATGGTGTCTACTTTAAAAATGCACTTCATTTACTTCATGAATAAAAAAAGTGTAGTCCCCAGTCATCCTTGCTCAGCTCTGTACTTGCTACACATAATTTTCAAAGAATTTGTGTTCCAGCTGATGGGAACTGTTTTTTTGCATTGATAGCAATTGCCATCCACCAGCAGATCACCAGTGGAGATCACCTTGGCCTTTTAAACTTACCAACTTTCGAGATGACCAAAAGAATCCGGGTTCTTGTGGTTGAAGAGTGGTTGTTGCATAGTGAAGAATACCTGCCATTTATCGGGCCAGGTGAAGGAACTGATTTTGTGGCTGCAGCGATTGCCTTTCTTCAAGATGGACATTTCTCATCGGCACTTGGTGATTGTATGCCTCTGGCTACAGCCAATGTTTTGGGGATCTCTGTAGTTATATATTCTGGTATGCAAAATCTTCCTGTGCTACCACTTCTTCCTTGGGGTAGATGTTTGAGTGCAGAACCACTACAACTGGCTTATGCTTCAGCATGTGGACATTATGATGCAGTCAGTCAAGCAGAAGATTCAGCTGTATCAAAACCTGTAGAAAGTGGAAACTCTGCGCAAAAATTATCTTGCCGGTGTGGCCAAGGAGCAAAGAAGAAGAAAAGGGAGTTCACCTCATGCAACGAGTTCAAAAGTGGCTGTCCTGGTTTCCAGAGAGCACAGCAATGCTGTGACAGTTGCAACTGCCTAAATTGCCACAATATGTTTGGGAAAAGGCAGTTGTCAGCCGGTCCTACAGAATCAGCAGGAACTAGGAAACGTAGAAAGCATGAGACAACTACACAGAGTACTTCAGGAAAGATGTACTGGGGAAAGATTGGGAGAAGCCCTGGAGTTAGTAAGTGGACTCTTTTTGAAGAGCTTTTACTTCTTAACATAATTGCTAACTTGTCATCAAAAACGCTTCTATTTCCACAAGATATTTCACTTGAGTTAACGAAATTGTCAATTCTGTGCAACACACAGAACTTTCAAAGCACTTGACCCACAAGTCATTGCATGAAATAATTGCAAAAGTAAATATGCTCCAGAAAAATAAGAAAATATTTGACTGTTTACTAGAAGAGCAAAAAAGGCTAAATACAGATAACTGACAAATTATTATGAACATCTGCTAGCACAGTACATTCTTTTCCTTACTGTACATAATTTGAACTTTGTATGTAGCCACAATATAAAATGCACATCTTAAATTTTACATGTAGATTGCATATATGCAATTCCATTTGAACATACACTGAACGGATTTTTTAATGGGAATCAATGAAGATTTCCCAATGCCTTGTTATGAACACAAATATTTAAGAACTTAAAAGCAATGAGATCACCTGATTTTTTTTATATTAAATGTAACATTGGTCATGGAAGTTGCTGTTTTTGTGACTGGGAATGCAAAAAGAAACTGCAGGGTGAAGGTTTCAAAAAAAATACCTCCGTGTAATTAATGGCAAGCTGCAAAAAAATAACTCATTATTATATATTAAAGGGTCCAGCAATACCAGCCTCGTCCACAGGCAACCCTGTGGCTCCCCAACTGTGAATTTTATATTGTACAAGCAATATTTTAACTCTGTAACTTACTGACTTATCGATCGTGCATTGTAACAGCAATCGTTTCCATCTGTGTCTTCTCAACACAGTCTAGATGAATAGAATCTAATGACCATACGTTGGCAAATAGATGATAATGATCTATCCAGGGGAAACTCGACACAGCACAATTTTAACATGTTCTGCGCATTCTTGAAAACTCAAAATGGCGGAAAAACAACCGAAGCGTAAGTAAAAGTTTAATATACGATGTTTTATTCACGAGCTCATTTAAATATTTATATTCTGCGATGACTTATTTTATAATTTCCATATTAAATGCCAGCATTATAAACTTGTTAATTGTAAAAAGGTCGGCTGTAAACGCAATGGCGTACAGGCGTGGCGGCGTAGAAGATATGAAGATGAATATAACAGTTGTTTCTCAACCTTGTCTCAACCATTAAAAAGCATAGAATTTTACAGACATCGCTGCAGTCATCATGGTTTTGCAACCGCATCAAGTCTTATTTAATAAGCTTATAGACCACTTGCACTTATTCCCTTGGTGGAGGACAAATGCTTATAAACTATAGAATTTTCATTCATTTAATATTTGCTCTGTTGAACATCGGAACTTTGAAGTTGTCCTCCAGATGCACCGTTTTGACTTGGGGTTTATATGAGGTTTATATGTTTGTACATTAAATTTTAATTTGTTACCAGTCTTACATCAGAGTAAAACATGATTATATACATATAAACAAGACTAACTGTCAAGCCTTCCAATCTTTTGCCACAGCACTGCCTAGCACTAAAATTTAAGCTACATGTGAGCTCAATAAAATGCAACAGAGACAACAATATTCTTTAATAATACACTCTACATACCACCATAATATTGTTATTATAACCGTAAAATATACTATGCCCAGGCCTTGTTGTTGTTTTTTTAAACAAATGTAGTTACAATTTTCGTGAATTACGTCCCACCATGTCAAGAGGTCTTCCCTTAACAAGTAAAATCGTCTGGCATTAAACAGTAAAAAATAAAAGTGCCAAATGGCACTGGTGGGAATGAAAGGGTTAATAATGGTAAAATGTGAATACATCTTACAGTACTATCAAGTTTTACTGTTAATATTTATACTTAAATGTGATATATATTATTAATTTAAGTACAAATATAAACATTAAAATTTGATAGTAAGGCAAGACTTAATTACCATGCAATACATCAGAAATGATTGTAAAACTCTTGAAAACTGGCAGGTTTTTCTATTTTTATTGATGATGAATTAATGTACAGTAGCTAATGATAATGTGTTATATCTATAACTTTCTATTAACTATAGCAACAGGATTTAAAGGAAAGACAACTAAGGTGGGTTTTTTTAATTTAATACCTAAATGAATTGAATCACAAACTATGTAAGTTACTAATTATATGCAGTGCTGTTATTTTTTTACATTCAGTATTTGTGCAATGAGGCAATAATACAGTATTACAGTACGATGTGCCCTTACTTTCGGTATGCGTCTGATAGGAACTGAGTAATCACGACTGTTAGCAGCTCACTGAGGTTGCAGTTTCTGTAACCATCAAGATACTGGTATTTCAGAGCTTCATTCTGCCGTTCTATACCATTGTTTGTGTTAGCCCTCTCGAGGGGGTTTTGGGTCTCGAAGGGGTTTGGGGTCTCGAGGGGCTTTGGGTCGCACGCTGGGAAATTGGGCGCGCTGGAAAATTGGGCGTGCTGGAAAATTGGGGGACTGGGGAGGGGGAGGGGAGAGAGGGCCTGCAGTAAACCCCCAATGTTCCGTCTGTACACCCCTAATTAAAAGCGGCCAATCAGGATCATCCGACATGGAGGGGAAAACCCAGTTTTTCGTGGGAACGTATGCAATTGACAAGCTTGTCAAGCTATGGGTCGAAATGAGAAAGAAACCCCAGATGATTACTGTAGAGTTTGTAAATGTTGTTTCAAGACATATTTTGGCAATTTTAACAAGATATTGCACGCCTCATCTCAAAACCTATTCAAGCCATCTCAGAGGAAAGAATCATTTCGAATTGTGATTTCAGAATTGTGCGGGAAAGTTGGCGTACCTTTGGTGAGTTCACACAACCATTCAATCAAAGTGTGTATGTCATGCTCCAGAAAAATTCAAAAAGCAGAAGAGCTCCTGTCGGAATTGAAATCTTCTGTCAACGTATTACATCCAAAGTTCCAACAAAACCTCGAGAAAGTAAATGCAGCGACTGAAAAGCGTAAGTTGTTAACCCCTGATCGTGGTGTTAGTCCGGCCAACCGAAAATATTTCCGCGTCCAGACTCCCAGCGAACAGGAAAGCTGAATTGAAATCTTCTGCCAACAGAAAATGCTTGCTTGGCGGCGATGGTGAAAAAGATGCTTCTCATAAAGAAAATGACGATCCCACTGCTCAAAACTCCAAGAATAGCTCTTTGGAAGTTGTCGATTCAGACGAAGTGCTAAATAAGCTGAACATCGACGGCTTGAAAACGTGTGAAGGACGTTCATATCTTAAATTGAAAGTGCTTCTGGTTCATCCGAATGGAAATGTTGTTACTCGTAACCCTACGAACGAAAAGACAGTACAACTCATTCGAAATCTTGTTGTCGGAGGTTGGACTGCCGTCGCAAATGCAGTGTTTGACCACCCACAAGAAGAGTTTCAGCAGGAATTACGACTTGCCCTCCAAAGAAAAGTGAACAAAGAATTTCAGTCTTACAGCAAAACTGACACAGTTCTAAAAGCAACATCTCCAGAGGAACCAGTTAGATTTTCCAACAAACTTGTTGTTACTGAGGCGAAAGTTTACTGCCCTCTTTGGAATGCAAGTATAATGGGGGCTGCTGGAGTTAAAGACAATGACAACGTTATGTCGATTAACCAACTTGCTTTGGCCACTGCAGTCGTTACACGGACACGAAACCCTACAATGTCGGCTGTAGCTTATAGGATCTCCAATTTGTTAATTCACAGTGGAGCAACGTTTCAAGACATAACAAGGCTCAACAAGTTGGGTGTTTGCATGCCTCCCAAATCTACAATTGAAATTCAACGAAAGATGGGCAAATACTTTGATGCAAAGGTCTTAAATTGGAAGTCCTCTATCGAAGACAATAAAAACAGGCTACACCTGCTGAAGGAAGTACTCGACAGGCAAAAAACGTTAATATTCGAGGAGGACTCAATGGATTTGGATTCAGATTTTGACCTACGTGAAGTAACTCTTTAGTCTTATAAGTCCTACAATTCAAATGTTTACAAGAAGATGGTACAATCTCTAAGTGCAGACGAACATACCTTATCAAGCGCTGGAGCTTCGAGTTACTCTGAAGAAGTCCTGCAACAAGAAATTCGTGGTCTCGAAAACAAAAATCTTCCTCTTTACAAGTAAGAATTTTAATCTTAATTATCAAGAATTAATATGATACGTTTCACTTTATATGTAAAAATGTCAATCTTCAATTACTTCCAATTAACTTTTTGTATATTATTTTGCAGAATTGTGGCTGATAACGTTGATTTGGAAATTGCTTCCAGGATTCAGACGAAAGAAAAGGGCAACAGGTCATTACACTGGACTCATCAATTTGCTCTGTTGGACAAGGTCAGTCCATCTTCTGGCAATAATGGAGAACGAAATCGTGCTAAAAAGATGGAGTTCATTGATGTACTGTGCAGAAAAACCTAATTGGTAGGATGGCAGTTCTTGTCAGCAGGGTGGGAACAAATTACCTGAAAGCTTTCCAGTCGCTAAAAAATGTTGTTGTACATCACATTCCACATCAGTACCCCAAGGAAATGTCAAGCAAATCCGACCCAGTAAGTACATGTGTTTACAAACAACAGTTAAAAAAACCTGTAGCCAAAAATTTATCATTTAGAGCCAGACATATAAGAACCAGCTTTGGCCCAAAAATCAAATATTTTTATTTGAAAATTGGGCTATTCCAATTTTTATCCACACCCCTGTTGACAAACCTTTTTTTTACCACCCCTCTTGGAATACCATAATTTTCTGGTATAAATTTACCCCTCCCCTGGAAATTCCGAGTAGACTTGACCCCCTCCCATGGAAATTCCAAGTAGATTCAACCCCCTCCCCTGGAAATTCCTAATAGATTCAACCCTCTCCCCTGGAAATTCCAAGTAGATTCCTCAAAAACACCCCTGCCCTTTGGAATTTCTAAATTTCCAAGGTTCCTCAACAGGGGGTGCAGTTAAAAACTGGAATAGCCCATTCAATGAATATGTTAAAAAAAACAAAGGGCAAAAAACAGATTTATCTGGCAACCAAAAATATGCCTCATAGTTTCAATATAAATTAGATATAAATAAACTGCCTCTATTTATTACATAAGGTTCAGTAGTTTCCCTTTGAACATAACACTCTATCATAATTAAAAGCCGGATTTATCAGTCTACACCAATACAACCCTTTTATAGGCATTGCTTGAAAAGATGCTTGTTCTTATGCACCTAGCATACATTTCAAGTCATTTAATATTATAATAATGACCTTCCCTTATCTTAAATATTTATAATATTTTCATTTTTTTTCTTAACATGCATATATATAGTGTTGTCTTGGTGTAGAGTTCTTTAACCCAAATGTTGCTGGAGAAATGGCGCAGATAATGCAAAACAACCAGTCAAAGTATGTTCCACTATCTCCAGATAGGTCAAGTGTACTCGCCACAATTCCATTACACGGGGATCAGCTTTTTGGGGAGAGGTCCAGAAATGTTAAATGGACATTTCAAGATGGTGAATCAAGTGTGGAGAGGCTAGAAGGCCTTGAACCAGAGTTTGCTGATTGGCATGCTAAATTTACCTTGTATAAGGTACTGTATGTACATATACATGTACATATATGCATATGCATATGCATGTGTACATTCATATAATATAATTATATACACACATTTGCATATGCATACACATACGGTATACGTGTAGCACAGTAGCAGCCTAATTCTAGTGTGTGTGTGTGTGTGTGTGTGTGTGTGTGTGTGGGGGGGGGGGGGGGGGATGCAAGAGAGTTCTGCCGAAAAAATTAATAGCCAAAAGTTTTATTTTTTATAAGTTGTATTTTATTGCCTAAAGTTACCAGCAGTTACCAAAATAAAGTTACCAAAATGCTCCCTGACTTGCCTGCCCCCTGCGTGCCTTCTACACCTATGCATATACAATAATTATATAATTCTATTCCTTAGCAATGGTACTGTATTTATGCTGTGTTTACATTATGTTATTTGTTTATATATTATTTATACTTTAAATTATGTATGTAAATATATGTAAGATGTCTTGAGCCATGCACGCTCTGACTCCCTTCCCCTCCCTTGAAAATGCCAATAGACCTTAAGCCTTATGACGTCACAAGGGTCACGCGCGCGGTGAATTTTGGTCTTAGTAGTCAAATTCAATAAATTCGAAACAACAAAAATGGCGGGCTTCGCAGCTGGAAATACCGATACTTCATGTGCCTTTTTTGAAAGTGAAATCATTCTTGGTGACCCTAGTTCTTCTAAGAACTCGTGTACGGGTGGTCAAGGTGATGTTCAAGCAAAAATGGGAGCCTCTGGAAAGGATGTATGCCGTAGTGAGTCCGCTGAAGTTCGGCCGATATCACCGATTGTTAATATGTTCAGACTAGACGAAGACGAAGTTGATTTAGACCACGATGCAGCAGGTTTTCCGCACAGCGAAACCAAAGGATGGACAAAATTACTGCAAGATATTCCTCCGTTTACCCACCAAAAATTAGAAAATAAAATGGTAAATAACAGCCGCGCAATGCCTGACAAAGTTGCGCCAAAGGCTCATAGGAACATGAAGAAAGGATATGGTCTTTGGAAAGAAGGTTATGTCAATAATGTTCAAGTAAAGGCAAACGTCCAATGTAAAATTCAACTATTTCTGGTGAAAGCTCGAGTTAGTGCGTCCATGAAGAGTGTAAGTTACCCTGTTTATGTTCATTTAGACCAGAAAAATGGCGAAGTCGAGTATGCAAAGTGCACTTGTAAAGCAGGGCAAGGTGGCTGCTGTAAACACGTAGCTGCTTTGCTTTACACTCTATTGGATTTTGTTAACTTGAGTTTAAGTATGATGCCTGAAGACCTTACGTGTACACAAGTCGCTCAAAAGTGGAGTATTCCTTCTGGCTGCCGTAAAACATTGAACAAAGCTGTTAAGTTTGACCAGCTGTTGTTTCAGAAAGCACAATACAACAAGACCAATAAAAGACTGCATTCAAGTACTATGAGAGAGAAGTATTGTAGCACATCACCTTATGCCCAGACTGTCACCAAAGACGATATACAATCAATGACGAATGTACACACTGGACACAATGGAATCAAACAATTATGAGCCATGTGATATGTTTGAAACATCCTGTGCCAAGGCTAAGAGGACAAAGTCTAAGTTGGATCTAGAAACAGTCGAACCAAATACTGACAAGCTATTGGTTGACAATGTTTTTACCTCTGTACCATGTGAGTTTGACCAGACTGTTAAATTGGGTTCGGATGAAAAGAAACTAATGGAAACCTTAGTGTTTGTAACACCTGAGCAAGCCAAGGACATCTGCTTAAAAACTATAGACCAAAGTTCCAGTGCACAGTGGTATATTGAGAGATCAGTTCGAATAACTGCATCTGTATTCGGGAAGGTGATGAGTAGGCGAAAGACAGTTGAACCAAATTCGATTGTAAAAACTATCACTGAGAAAACTAAATGCCACAGTTCTCGTATGCCAGTTTCTCTACAATGGGGTATTGAGAATGAGTCCAAGGCTGTAGAAAAATACAAAAACTTGGGAAATAAAGAAAATTTGGAAGTGAAAAGCTGTGGTCTAGTGGTAAGTCCAAGATGGCCATGGCTTGGCTGCAGTCCAGATGGTATTGTTGTGGAAGATGGTACGGTAGTTGGATGTGTGGAGGTAAAGTGTCCATACTCAAAGGAGGACATGACAGTACTTGATGCTGTCAATGGAGATAAACGCTTCTTTTTGAAAAACACTACCTCTGGCCTAAAGCTGAAGGACAAACATGAATATTTCTACCAGTGCCAAGGGACAATGAACATTTTAGGACTACCCTGGCTTGACTTTGTCATTTATACCAACACTGACATTCATGTCCAAAGGTTGCATCGAGACATTAGTCTCTGGAAGAAGAAAATGGTACCAGAGCTAACAGATTTTTATTGCTCATTTATTCTTCCTATTTTAGCACCTAAATAAAAAAATTAAAAATCTACTAGTAATGTAGGGTACTGTAAAATGGGGTGAATTGGGACAAGT
The DNA here is from genome assembly GCA_964035015.1 of Corallium rubrum. Taxonomy (NCBI): domain Eukaryota; kingdom Metazoa; phylum Cnidaria; class Anthozoa; order Scleralcyonacea; family Coralliidae; genus Corallium; species Corallium rubrum. Next base: position 51,728 of record CAXIUP010000223.1, on the reverse strand, counting down.
GTGAATGAACTGAAACAGGGACAATTGCTCGAATTCACCAGTGTCCCAAGTCACCCCTTCCCTGGGACATTCCAAGAGAGAAGGGGATTCAACTCCCATTTCTCTCTGGATGAGGTGTGAATGTTTTCTGACATTATAGACATTTGCTTAGCATAAACAGCATTTAAACTGAAATGAGGATACTGAAAACCCCTCCAACAATTCCTGTTTTTGTGTTCATTGGTGTCTTTTATGTATGCTTTACTTGTCCAAATCAATTACATACATACATACATACATACATACATACATACATACATACATACATACATACATACATACATTTTTCAACTCACTCCCCATCAGGGCTTTTTCTGTAGTCGATTACATCAAGTATTATGCTACATTACGTATTTAATCCAGACTATTTATCTTTACAACAATTGTGGTGTTACGTTCCTGATTTACTTTCGGCATTAACACTATTATTCTGGATTATTTATTCAAGGTAGCAAAAAGTTTGTCAAATATGAACAAACAACCCAGATCTTATTTAGATCTGAACTTAATGTTATGGGATATATAGTTTTTAAGATTTTAAAAGTTTTTATCCGTGAAATTGCACGTTCAACATGAATCCTCACAGAGGCAATTCGCCGAGTCTCAGTTTCTTCGTCAATGGACAAGTGGTCCTTTTCTCTCAGAAATGGAGGGATATTGAGAGAAACACCCTGCGGCATATCACCTTCTATCTCAAAGCCTTTATCAGCCATGACGGAGTCACCTTCTTCCAATAAATTTAGAATTCCACAATCCAATGTTATTTGTTTATCACTGCTTCGCCCAGCATAAAGTTCTGATACAAATGATACAGCTCCAGAAGGACTAATTCCAACCAGTCCTTTTGCAGTATTGTGGTGTTTATAGTTAGAATATGTAGCACTTTGGCTTCTGAAAGAGCTTGGTGTTTCTAGAAATATTTCAGTGCAATCAATGATTACTCGGGTTGATGGCTACATTTCTTTGAATGCTGTTGGCATGTTTTGATCAACACAAGATCTTGATGGCCATATAGGGATACTCCGAAACCGAGAATGCAAAAAATCCAACCATGTGATAATTATCCTCGACATGTATGTCTGTGAAATTCCAGTCCTTACAGCCAGGTCTTCTTCTAGCAGTCCTAGACGAAGGCGAACCAATACCAAGAAAAATTCTTGCTCGGGTGAAAATGATCTTTTAGGACCATGTTTCATTGCATCACTGGATGTAAGATTGTCAGGATTTGTATTGCTGCCATAATAAATAAGATGGTTTACTGCTTTTCCAAGGCTGTCAAACAGTGCTTTAAAAGTGGCATAATCCTGAAGTCCTGAATAAAACCTGATCAGTTTGTCATCATGTTTAAAATTTTCAACAGAGGAAAACATTTTATTTTGTTCATGTTTAATTTCCTCTTTAAATTGAATAACTTGAATATTATGTTGCTCGTTCTCAGCGTGAAGTCTTTGGTTTTCTTTTGTTAGCAAAGCAATATTTTCCTTAAGCACACTTGACTCCTCGACTGTTTGTTTGCCAGCAGGCATAATTTCAGGATCATTTGGATCAATATTTTCAAGGTTTGAGTTTGCATCTTCCTCAATCTCGAAAAATAAACGGCGTCTACTCTGTGGCGTCGCTCCATTGGCATTGTTTTCTTTTGAAACGAATGTCCGGTTCCTGGCTTTTACAGTTGGTCTTGGATTGCAGGGTTTAGCCGGCTTGGTTGCTTGCGAACTAGGTACAATGGTTGGCAAATGATTTGTATAAGTTTTCTTGCCTCCAGAAAAGTGCTCCGAACAAACTCTGTGACCTATCGTTGGCGTAAAATTTATCCGGGAAATCAAGTGTATCCATTTCTTTCGAAGTTCTACTGATTGTTTGCTTTTTCCATTTGCAAAATTGTAGAAGGAAAGCTCGGGACTCCGTTTGTTGTTGTTGAAACAACCAGGGACACAACAGGTGAAGCCGCCACTAGATTTCGATTTTTTCAACGTACAATTGGAATTTTCATCAATATTTTTAGAGCTAGTTAACATTCGTCCACCCGGGCAAGAGCTCTGAAAAGAACTGGGGCTTTCGTTTGCCAGCGTAGCATCTGGAATTTGACTACTAAGACCAGAATTCACTGCACGCTTAACCCTTATGACATCATAAGGCTTAAGGTCTATTGCAGTCCATGAAGGGTTATGGATATTTTCAGGAACACAAGGCAATTTACTAGGGGGGAGGGGGTGGTGGCAAGGGAGTTTTTCTTAACAAGTTGAATCAGTGCATGCTAGTTAGCCGTAGGTGGGAAAACCATCAAATATTTTGCATCAGGGGATCCACCAACAATGGCTGGAATCAAGTCCAGGGTAATGCTATCCAAACCTTGATTCCCTTCTTGTAGTCCTCACCTCTATTTCATTATGTTAACAGAATGTTGGTGCATTTAATAGCTTTTTTACCATTTTTAATAGAGATATATACAATAACAATTTAGACATTTTAATGATGCATTTAAATTAATCCGTAGACCGAAAACAAGTTGTTTGTGAATTCAGCATCTGTTGGAGAGATTGGTACATCAATGGCAAGTATGCACAGAACAGGCAAAAGTAATGCAGCTAAAGATGTACACAATCACTATGATGAATATAGTGAGTTCCATGCCAGAGAAGTTGAAGCTCACATCTGCAGCCTTCATGGAAAAGATGAAGATGACCAAACTGGATGGTAAGTGGATATTGCACTGTAACTATTCCACTTATAAACCTCTCCCCCTGGATATACCAATCATTATATTAGGCCTCCATGGATATAGCCAAACTACTGTACCTATAATTATATCAAAAACCTTGACAAACTAATAGGGTGATGGGGTTATCCTGTGTAAAATTCGTTATAAATAAATAAAGTTGCATGTGTACATGTAAGTGGGATTGAATGGTAAGTTTTATTTGCTGATTATTTTAATTATAGGTAAACCAAATGTTTTGCTGCCAGATGATTCAGTGCCAAAATCCGTACGAGGAAAGTGGCTACACGAGGTATGCAGTGATTTTGTCAAGGAATATGTGTTTCAATCAGACAAAACTCTTGAAATTGTAAACAAGACAGCTGAGCTGGAACAGAATAGCAAGTCACCATTCCAAAGTAGAAAAGAGGAGTGTGATAAACAATATGTATCTCATTCTACCAGAGTAAGGTTTGTACATCAAAACTACATATTAGGCCACATTCAAAATCATGTGACCTAGTGTAGCTCATATTGGAAGGACAACTTTTTAATACAGCTAGCAATCTCTGCAAACAAGCACTTTGGGATATTGAGCAAACAGCAGTCATTATGGGAAAGCTTGACATATTAATTTTATCATGAAGCACTTGTTGGCTGGTGAGATCTCTGCCATAATAAAAATGTTGTCCTTCAAATATGAGCCATGTCATGTGATATTCATTGAAATGGCCTATAGAATACGGCATCTCTATTTAACGGAATCAACGGAATCAACGGAATCTGCCGGAAATTTGGTTAATCACTTACTAACAAACGGTTAATAAAATACATTTCTTTACGTTTATTAGGTGAGACTGAAACTGATCTGTCGTCGATATTTCAAGTAAGGTTATTGGATTAGATATATTGTGTACATATATACGCGTAATTGTTGAAAGAGATTTTATATTTTTGATTGCTATGATTGCGCAAATATACGTGTCTCATTTTAAATTTACTAAGTGTTAAGGACACAACCTGTGGGTTGATTAACAGAAAAAGATTTTCGATTTTTAATTAAGGATCAAAGCAAAACCACCTTTTGAAGCTTGGTTAAATGTAAATAAAAAAATCAGGGTTCTTCATTTATAAAGATATAAATACACAAGTGCTCTGTCTGTTGAACTTATTCTTTGAATCATAAACACGGTTTTTTTTATTAAGACGATTACATTTAGCGTTTTCCGCATGTAGAAGGTACTATTGCGTCGTGGATTGCACAAATATGTCTTCCACATTTATATTGGATTTTAACCATACAGTTGCCTAAGTGACCTAAAGCTCGAAGCTTCAACATATATATGAATTAGATCATATTAAACATTCACGCATGTTTTTGACTATGCTATAAAACACATCTTTGAAAATATTGTACAATTTTTTAAAATATAAATCTTATATCCCTAATCCCCTAGCAAATAAAGGCATGTAAGAAAGACGGCCACACTATCCCTCAAGATTAGGTCTTCCTGGAGGAGTATGGGTTTTGGTCGAGTATCGAGGATTGCAAGTCGAGGGTAGTTGGTCGAGGGTAGTTGGTCGAGGGACGTAAAATACGCTAAAATTTACGCACATAATTTCCTTCTAGCGGCACAAATAATATTTAGGCGGAAGATATACATGTTTTGGACATTTCATGCGCGCAGCAAAGGTGATTACTCGGCACTGATGACAGTAAATTTGTCTACAAAATTTTATTACAAAATTTATTTGTTGCATTTGTGCAATCATGACGTAATAGTACCTTCTACGTGCGGAATACGCTAAATGTAATCGTCTTAATAAAAACACCCGTGTTTATGATTCAAAGAATGAGTTCAACAGACAGAGAACTTGTATTTATATCTTTATAAATAAAGACCCCTGATTTTTTTATTTACATCTATCTTTTTAGATTTTCAAGCTTCAAAAGGTGGTTTTGCTATGATCCTTAATTAAAAATCGAAAATATTTTTCTGTTAATCAACCCACAGGTTGTGTCTGACTTAACACTTAGTAAATTTAAATGAGACACATATTTGCGCAATCATAGCAATAAAAAATATAAAATCTGTTTCAACGATTACGCGTATATATGTACGTAATATGTCTAATCCAATAACCTTACTTGAAGTATCGACGACAGATCAGTTTCAGTCTCAGCTAGTAAACGTAAATAAATGTATTTTATTAACCGTCTGTTAGTAAGCGATTAACCACATTTCCGGCAGATTCCGTTGATTCCGTTAAATAGAGATGCCGATGTATGTGTATGTGTATGTGTATGTGTATGTGTATGTGTATGTGTATGTGTATGTGTATATGTATGTGTATGTGTATGTGTATGTGTTTGTGTATGTGTATGTGTATGTGTATGTGTATGTGTATGTGTATGTGTATGTGTATGTGTATGTGTATGTGTATGTGTATGTGTATGTGTATGTGTATGTGTATGTGTATGTGTATGTGTATGTGTATGTGTATGTGTATGTGTGTGTGTGTGTGTGTGTATAACATATATATATATATATTATTATTATTATTATTATTGCATTATATAATAATTATATGTATGTATGTATGTATGTATGTATGTATGTATGTATGTATGTATGTATGTATGTATGTATGTATGTATGTATGTGTATGTGTATGTGTATATGTATATATATGGCTAACACTAAAAAGCGATACACGATACAGCTATACAGCGATGCAGCGATACAACGTTACAGCGATACAGCGATACAAAATCCGGGGGGAATTACACATTTCCGTCAAAAAATCAGGGGGGCTTACACTTGTAAAAAAATTAAGCTGGGGGTAAACTAAGCTGTAACTTGTAAATGTTGTCACGGATAAGAATTATAGGCACGATTGTTCGACATGCTTTGAATTATGAAATCTAAATCACAGCAATCTAAATCGCGCTCGTGAAATTTCAAATTGCTAGCGTTGTATTAAGCAGTATTGCTCAAACAAACGGCAAAATCGAGAGAAATGGTTATCGTTCGAAAGGCAACGATCTCATCTTGACAAATAACAAAGGAATAACACCCCGATTTCGGGATCTCCGCGCAATGATTGCGTAAAGCGCAATACAAAACAAAATATAACTCGTGGCAATGGTGTTCTTTGATGCTAGGTTTATCTTCGTGTTCGCAAAGATCAACACTATATATATAATGACTGCATAAAAAAAAGGTGACAGGTAACGACCTCATGCACTTCCTCGCATACTCTGATACTTGTATGTAGATGCTGCTAATTCGAAGACGAAGTAAAATCAAGAGTTTGTTGTTATCTCATTCTGGATTGCGAAGGTGATAATTAAATTCAAATTTATGCATGGAAACAACTATTTAGAAACAAAATAGTGAAATCAAAGTAGCGTGATGCGTAGGCAGTGTTGAAACAACAATAAAAATATAGTAGGTTAGATATACTGCCGAAACAGAGAACGTAAGTGACACTATATTTCGATTGTTGTTTAGAAACAAGCCGTAGTGATAGCGCTATCGTGAACATTTCAATCGCGATGAATCACCCACACACGTGTCAACGTCGTTCTTTACGAAACGTCACGACGCTGTGGCTTGTATATGCATTACACCAAAGCTTTCGGAAGTAAACTGTATAGACCTTATTCAAAAATGGCCGCCGAATTAAAATTCTTTTATATACATATAAATTAGCCCTTATGAACTCGTTTTCATGTGCGAAATTCAAAAGAATTTTACTTTAAAACGAGGTCATAAGGGCTAATTTATATGCACATAAAAGAATTCTAATTCGGCGGCCATTTTTGAATAAAGTCTATAGTGAATTTTCATGCGAAAAATAATATTTTGACATTTCAAAACCGTCTCGAAGAAGACTGGGTCATCCATATTCTAGCTTCGTTTTTACAGAATTGCAGTTTGTACCATGACATGCTGAACAATTAACAAATTAGGTTAGGTTACAAAGTAACCTAATCCTGACGCCCCCCCGTGGCGTCCCTCACCTAATAAATGAAGGATCGTATTCGTAATCGTATGCACTGTGCCACTGTCATTGCATGACATTCTACAGTCTACACTGAAGACCCATATGGTTAGGTTGTTGGCATCCTTTGGCACACAGTTTTCGATTGCATTTTAAATTGAGAGAGACCTGATAGACGCATTTTCTGGAATGGATGACGACGTTATTTTTGCAAGGTAATTCGATAGATTAGTCAAATAATTAGAAAGTAAAACTGCCAAACTCGTTTTTAAGTAATAGTTCAAACACGAGTAACGGAGTAAGCGTTCTTCCTCCGATTTCAAAACACCTAGAAGTGAGTTGAAGAAACGAGGCGAAGTCGAGTTTTTTTAACGAACTTCGAGGTATTTTGAAATCGGAGGAAGACCTATTTACGAATGTTTGAACTTACTTCTAAAACGAACCCGTATTTTGAGAGAAAATCGAGATTTTAGAAATATAAGCAATATAACCGCATGTAATTACTTACTTTTATGCCTTCTACACTTTTAGCTATGCTGATGCAGTAATAGGGACAAAAATAAATCCGATTGTTCTTTCGTCAGGAGAAGAAACCATAAAGGATGAAGTAAAAGAGCCTGAGATTATCAGATCACGGTCATTGAAGAAGGAGAAGGTGGAGAATAAGATTCCAGGAAGGTATTTCTATCACTTGTTAATCCGTTAGTTGGTGCATAAACCTTTTACGCGAGACATTAAACCATTCTCTTTGTTCACTGTATCTCGAACTTTTTGTATTTTTATGTGTAGGTATTTGAGAAAGGCCCGGCGTAAACTTGCTGGCAGAAAACGGTAAGAACTTGATAATGTTTGATATAAACTCAAAAACTGGTTAAAAGATTCGTTGGTGAACTTCCGATATTAATCTAACTCATATATATATATATATATATATATATATATATATATATATATATATATACGGGAGGCCTTCAACGGGCTTCAGCATGCTCACTTGCCTTTTGCCGTGTAAAGCCTGGTTCACACTAGGGACATAAGCATAAGCACAAGCATAAGGATAAGCACAAGAATATCAAGTGAGAACCGACGTGAAATAAGCACAAGCACAAGAAAAACGAACATTTTCCTTCTCTTGTGCTTGTGCTAGTGCTTACTTCACTAGTGAGAACCGGTATGAAATAAGAATAAGCACAAGCATTGGTTTTTGACCAATGGGAATTGCTCGGTACCAGTCTTCTTTGGGTGAAGAAAAAAAATGGCGACTGTGAGTGATGGCATGTCTCTTGACGAAAAACTTGCTGAGTTGGTTCGCAATTATCCCATGCTTTACGACAAATCTTCGCCGTATTTTAAAAACAAACAGATGAAGAATGCGGCATGGAAAGAGATAGCGGCAAGCCTTGGCTTGAAGACAGGTAAACTTAAGTTAATTCTGTGCTGTGTAGAGACTGGCAGACTGCAAAAAGCTTGCAGTTTATCGTCTGTTTTATTCTGAGATCTTGTAGGTATGTTGTTAGGTTTGAATTTTTCAGGCAGAGTAGTTTGCCAAATGAAATATATTGATTGATTATTTTAAAGAAGAATACCATGTCCAAATATTCGTGCCAGTAGGTTAGAGGAAGTTGTAGGTTTGTTTCCATTATTCTTCTATAATTTAACACTGTCCTGATTAATTCAAGACGTTTAATATAAGTTTATTTTCTTTTGTATGTTGTATTAATTTTTAGGTCACTAAATTGTCACCCCATATCATAATTCCAGTTCTCAACTGAAGATATTTGCTGAAATTGGAGTCAGATCTAACTATAATAGTTATAAACAACAACTTGAACTGGTAATTGATTAGTTTGTTTTACAATTATAGCTGCTGAAGCAAGTACTCTTTTCAAAAACCTAAGGAATCGATATAGCAGAGATAAACGAAAAATTAAAGTTAAGAAGGTCAGTGGAACTGGCAGTGAAGAAGTGAAAGAGGCCGAGAAGCAGAGTTCAGAACTGTTCAACTACCTGAGGTGGCTTGATCCTTACATACAGCTATGACAAACCACTTCTAATCTCCTTGCTAATTCTACAGATCAAGACCACGAAGAGTCAGATACAAGAAATGACAGTCATGGCTCTGATACTCAGTATTCTGATGATTTACGAGGCCCAAGTCCTGTCAGTGACACAAGTGCAACAAACAGTACTAATTCTCTGAAGAGGGATGGCAGCAGCATTTCAGAAACAACTGGCAGAATTAAATATTGCAAAAAAAAGAAAGAAAATGAAAATAAAAAAGTTGATGAAGCTGAATTAGAGCTTATTAAGTCAATAAGTTCCAAATTTCAGAATAAATCATCAGAATGTATGAAAGAAAAAGATGACGATGATATGTTTTGTGCTCTACTTGCATCCCAGCTACGGCAATTAAACCCAAGGGATAAATTACTGGTTAAGATGCAAGTAAACAATATAATATACAATCACCTGATGAAACCTGTAGAAAGCATACCCTCTTCACAAGGACAAGGGAATCTATATTATGCTGAGTCAAGTACTATATCATCCCCTCGTCAACCGTTGAGGAAGTCAGGCTGTGAGAATAATACATCTGATGCAGTACTACAGGGCTTCTATCAAGCACCAAATGATCTGAGTGGGAATAGCCAATTTCACAATCTATCCACTCCCAATAGAGATAATGAAACAAGGCAATATTTTGCACCTGGACACTTCTTCCACAACCGCTAAAAGCCTGTTGAACTTTGGTTTCATTTACGTTGTTTACATTATTTTAAATTTTGGTTTGGAATACAGGTATTTTTAAAGTTATAAGACCTGGTTTCCATCTAGTCACTAGCTAATAGTGTGTTGCAAGTTGTTATAAGCCATTCCAGAGATTCGTATATAATATTATATAATTACAACAACTTGCTACCAATAGGGATGTACAGCCACAGAAAAATGTGACAGTTAAATTCTGTAGTGACCAGATGGAGACCAGACTTAATTTGAGATATAATTTATAATCCTTTCTGTTATTAATGTTTCCCTCTTCTGAACACAAAATGCTGGCATTCCCATGCAGTAATATTTAAAAAAAACAATGCATGTGGTAACAAATGAATTAATACTATTTGGTTAACCATAGGGAGTTTTAAATTTGGAAGAAATATTAAATATACTGTAGACCTGTAATGTTGACACTGACTGAAGCAATGATTTTGTGTTACTTTTTAATAAAATGTAAAATTCAACAGACATGTAGCTTTTCAGTTAATGTCATGTTCCTCTTTAGATTTCTGTGATACAATGTACCTGATGCAATGTACCATTCCCTTTATAAACGTTGTTGCTGTCTTGTTGTTCCCGTGCTTCTGACATGGTCTAATTGCCAAGGTACAGCACCTTGTACTGAATTAACAAATTGTTTCATGAGGTCTCTGACAGCCACGGCAGAATCTGGATACCGTGATCCCCTACGGCGAGGAATAGGTCTCAATGCTCCATGGTCTAAGTCATGCACCATGCTTCTCCATTCACCTGGTCGTATTTGGCCTGTGCTATCTTGGCTATCCACAAATCCAGCAGGGCAATAGCCAGCATTGTTCGTTTGTCTCAGATAATTGTGAAGACATACAGCAGCCTTTATCATACATTCAGCTGTTTCAATACTTGTCTGAATAGGGTGATGAAATATTTGCCATCGTGCTGATAATATTCCAAACGCATTCTCGATAACTCGGCGAGCACGGGATAGACGGTAATTGAAAATTCTCTGATCCTCAGGCAAACCCTTCCCTGGATAGGGTCTTAGCACCCACGTTCTTAAAGCAAATGCTTCATCACCAACCAAGAAATACGGGAGAAGATCATCTTTCCAACCTTCAAGTGGCTCAGAGCTTGGAAGATTCATTTTCTCAGCTTCCAAAGCATGGCCCATGGCTGAATGTGAGAAAACACCACTATCATTACCGCTACCGTAACTGCCGATATCTACAAGGGTAAATGAATAACGTGCATCGCACACTGCCAACAAGACTAAGCTGAACCATCCCTTATAATTAAAGTATAAGGAACCACTATTTAAAGGGCATTTCATGGCAATATGTTTACCATCTATTGCCCCTACACAATGTGGGAGATTCCACAATCTCTCAAATTCATCTGCAATTTTTTTCCATTCTTGGGGACTGCGTGGAACTTTCAGATATTCATCATGTAGAACAGTCCAAATTGCACAACATGTTTCACGAACAATTTGGGATACAGTTGACTTTCCCATTCTGTATTCAAAAGAATTTGACTGTTGGCTACTCCCATAGGCGAGGTGGTGTAATGTCAAACTCAAACGTTCTGCTGGTTTTATAGCTTTCCTCATTCTTGTGTCTTTCTTTAAAATTAATGGGCCCACGAAAGATAATAAATGCTCGAACCTTTCAGGTGACATTCTCATATACCTACAGGAAAAGTTAGAAATTGAGAACCATTAGTTACGGAACAAGATAGTGTGATATTTTAGTCACCATATAATATTACACAATATCAAATTAGTAGTTTCTCTTTTAAACTGATCAGAAATCAGTTTTGTAAAAAATTGGAAAAAATACTTGCGAATTTACAAAAAAACATGAATTTGCCCCCACCCCAATACCCCCCCCCCCCTAGAATTTATTGGACTAGCTGCGTGCCTGTCCAACAAATAAATAATTCTGATTTACAAAATATTTAATTGTATAATTCTATTTGTATGTCAAATTATACCAATAACCACATAGTTTCACATGGAGCTACAGTGCATATAGGTATTAACTTCCAGGTTACATGAATTATCAATAAAGTTTAAAGTCAGACGCTAGCCTATTAAAGCCATATATTAAGTTATATAAGAGTCATAGAGGTTACTTTTTACCTGAAGAACAATTCTCGATTTCCGAGGCGTTCTGGCACCAAGTTATGAAAATCTCCTTGATTTATCCTTCGCATGAATACATCCCTGACCCAGAAACGCCTTTGTGTGACTCTTCGACGATTTCTTCGTCGTCTGCGCCGACGAATAAGCAACAGAAGTAACAACATTAACATCCCTTCTTCTTCGTCGTCCGCCATGTTGAATCTGTCATCGCCAGAACGAGCCGTAGGTCTGGGTACGAGAACGTCCGCGCTTGCGTATGCCGCTTTTCCTTGTGCTTGCTTTACGTGTGTGAACGGACTTGTGCTTATCCTTATGCTTATGTTTATGCTTGTTTCCAAGTGTGAACCAGGCTTAAGTGTCGAATCAACAACACTTGAACCAGTGACATTGATTTCAGTCTTGGTGTGAAATCAGATATTCGATTAATCTTTTGTCAGTTTTTTTTAATTCACCGTGGTTATTTGTCGACCTGATACTGGACCCTGACAATGTCTAAACGCTATTACAAAGCCTGAAAGATACACAAAATTCGATTCAAATCCTACAAATACAAGGCAGACCTAATCCTAAATAATTAACCTAACAAAAGAAAAAATAAAGCTAGCTATGAAATTATGGAAACCAAATCAAATCAAACCGGACGAAAAACTTGAAAGAAAATTATTAAGCTACCGCCAGGACTCAAAGCCGGCGTGCCACAGATCAAAGTGAAAAGGTGGTAAACTACTTTAAATCTGATACCGAAATACTGACGTTTCGAGGCGATCTTTTTTCAGTGTAAAATAAAGAGTTCTATAAATAAGTAACTTTAGGATAGCATTTCAAAGCAAACTCCGAACGGTAAAGGCGTAAAGCCGAACCCATAGCCCAACTCTAACCTACTTTAGGCTTGGGTGTTAGCACTGATGAGTGATGGGTGCCAGATGTTCTCCACGCTGGGTAAAGCTCCTGAGTCGACTCGCCTCAAGTCGGTTATCTTTTGCAAACGCGTCTATTGTTTTTTAACTTTAACTCTAATCGCAACCCTAACAGGTTAAAATCTAAGGGGGCCGAAAACAAACTTTATACTTTATACTTAACACCAAAATTATGTCGGACGCTGTAGTGTTTATGATAGATTCGTGACGTAGTATATCATACAGGAGGAGGGGAGTATCATCAGGATATCCAAACACCGCGAAGTTTGTTGAAAACCAAGGTGAAGCTGATATTTTTAAAGAAACTTCGACTGGGTGTTTGGGTATCCCAATGAAACACTCTCCCTAGTGTTTGGTATAGCCTCTCAAACAAATCAGTATTTTAAGAGAAAACCGACTGCACTCACGGTTAGTAAAAAGTTCTTGATTCTCTTATTGGTTTTGAAATTCATATACATGCTAGTTCGGACGATTTTGGAAGGATAGAGATTAGAGTCGTCAAACATGCAATTAAACTAAAAAGGATTGCCCCAGCCATGTGACGTTATTTTTCGTAAACGTCAGTCCCAACTGTTTATCGGAGTAGACATATGTAGACAATGTGAATGTACACCTATTTTTATATAATATTTTAGTGTATGACCTCTACTTTTTTCTTATATTTATAATTATGTATAGGGAAAGTGAAACAACAGAGTCCTGTTTAAACCAGAACTCTTCATCAGAAGAGGTGTCATCGCCGGATTGTAGTGAAACTGACCTGGATATGTGTGCAGTCTTAGAGAACGTAGAAGAGAGAATTTTATCGTAAGTCCAAAAGTTTATCCGTTAAAGTAACATAATAACAATATAGTAATATATAGACTATTATAGTAATATAATAGTAATATACTAATACAGTGTATAGTAATATACATGTTGTGATATAGTGATGTAGTAACATAGTAACTATACATGTAGTATTAAAACCATTATAGTCATGCATATGCACCCTGTGCACATATCACATTGATACCGTATCTGCATATTATCTACAAAATACACTGATATCTAGACCTCCCTTCCTGCCCTGTGTCAGATTTTATGGGTTACATCATATATGTTAACACTGTGGTTAACCTGATGTACTAGCATGCTTATCGATGCATCGCAAGTGGCCAAAAAAGATAAATGAAACATTCGCTTACTGATCAAGGTTGGACTTTAGGTTAAACATTTACTGTATCGAAGAAAATAAAATGTGTTGTTTGCGTTTTTAATTAATTTAATTTAATTTAATTTAATTTAATTTAATTTAATTTAATTTAATTTAATTTAATTTAATTTAATTTAATTTAATTTAATTTAATTTAATTTAATTCAATTAAGTTTAAAAAATTCAATGCAGGTGAACACGGTGGCTTATTCATTATGTTCAGTTTCATTCTTAAATTATTATTTTTTACCACTCGAAGATAAATTTCATTTCAATATATTGAAACTATTGTGTAATACCCTCTATCTTCAGTCTTTACACCCCCCCCTCCAAGTTTTCTATATTGGAAATTTTTGAATGGATGTTCAGGCTTGATTTTCCAAGTATACATTCACTTGCAAAGCGTTTCATGCTTTGATCGCTGTAATTTTTTCCATAAAGGTGGTTTTTCACAATGCGACCAACCTCGTCCTCAGGGCCATTTTTTTGAGGCTGGGCCAAGATGGCGGCGAAAAACAAAATGACGGGAACAAATGCCTTTGGTACAGGCACAGACTCATAGAGCACAAACTGACAAAAATGCGCCATATATACCCTTTTTTAATAAGTGCAGAGTCAATCTCGTTCCCAGACCCTTCTCACGCGGGCCGTGCCCATCGACCGAAAGCTCTGGGATAATCCGTTTCAAATCGACATTTCATTGGTTCTTTGCTCGGGAGACTTTCGCTGGATTTTCTCATGTTGACAATGGCTAGTTTTGTCTTTCGAAAGCCTTGGAGGGTTTCAAATTTTATCTGGCGACTGAAACTTGTCAAGAACCAAACCTCTGGAACCAAACAGCATTCGAACAGCAAGTATTCGGTGGCTTATGCTGGTTTCGAGAGGGAAAGCGGTGAGTACTGAAGTGGCGTGTTGCCCGAGGTGCGGTATCTTGTCAGTTGTGGAACAAGATCGCTAGTAATTTCAGAACTATATATCGTTGAAGTATATGGTGTACGTATGTTGTTACGTGTTGAATGAGCTTTCATTTGATATATCGTTCGAAATTCTGCGTTTTATTAAACATGTTAAAATGTCCAAAATGTGCGAACCACTGTTTGAAATAATATTGACAAATAAACAGGAAATTGACTTCTCACAAGTGTTTAAACAGAAATTTAGGCCCCGTTTACACGAGACCGGACGAATGTTTATCCGGATAAAAATTCGTCCGGAAAGGCTTCGCGTTCACACGAGACCCACCTATCCGCTCAAATTTTCGACACGAATCCGCTCAAATTTTCGTCCACCTATGAAAGCGGACGAATTGCGATTTGTGCCGGATAAATATTCGTCCGGTACCGTGTAAACGGCAAACCGCCGCTTTTTCATTGTGCTCTTTAAAGACTTTAAAGGAAAATGAACTCGCGGAAGAAGAAAATTGTTTTTATATTGCTGTCGTTGCTTCTATGGACAACGATTTCGGCTGCGGGGATCCTGAACGCGGCCTTCGTGATGCTTTCAGGCAATTCCCATCGAAAACGAAGGTTGGTTGAAGATAGTTCAGTATTAAAGGTTAGCAGGCTGTCACATATCATTAATAACAAACGAAAATCAAGAAAACGTCGAAGGTTTTGGGTAAGACCTGGAAGAAGCAGCACTTGGTGGGACAATATTTTCAGTGGATTTGTTGTCAGAGAGGAATGGAGAGAGAATTTCAGAATGTCAAAAGAGAGCTTCTTCAACTTGTGCCATCATCTGAGGCCCTTTCTAGAAAAAAAACACACTAACATGCGTGGTCCAATCTCAGTTGAAAAGCAGGTAGCTGTTACCTTGTATTATCTATCAGATGAGGGCAGATACCGAAAGGTGGCAAACGCCTTTGGAATATCTAGAGCTGCAGTTTCTGTGATCATCCGAAATGTATCCTTTGTTATAACTCATCACCTTGGACCCAAATACATAAAACTTCCCCAGACTGAAGAGGAGGTGAAATCAACAGTCTCTAAATTCTATGTGAAACATGGTTTTCCACAATGTATGGGGGCGATAGATGGTACCCACATCTTTATCAAAAGGCCATGTGCGAATTCGACAGATTACATGAACCGGAAAAACCGATACTCCATAAATGTTCAAGCCATGTGTGACTACAAATATTGCTTTACAGATGTTGTGGTGAAGTGGCCTGGAAGTGTTCATGATGCACGAATGTTTGGAAACTCGAAGATAAACAAATTATTCAGAGAACATGGCATCCCCCAGAGCTTAAAGAGAATTGTGGATGAGGAAGATCCAGTCCCAGTGTGTATTCTGGGAGACCCTGCATATCCCCTATTACCCTTTGTCATGAAGGAGTTTCCAGGTGGGGGAAACACAGTCCAGGAGCAATATTTTGGATGGCGTCTTTCATCAGCCAGAATAGTTATCGAATGCTCATTTGGCAGACTGAAAGCAAGATTTGGGGCTTTAAAGCGTGAAATGGACATTAATTCTGCAGACTTGCCCTTTGTTATTTATGCATGTTTTGTTCTTCATAATTTTTGCGAGCTGCAAAATGAGAACATTGGAGATGATGATGTAGCTAAAGCAGTTGACTATGACAGGGAGTTCCAACCACCACTGTTAGGTAACAGGTACTCTCTTGGAAACAATGATGAAACAAGTGGCAAAAAAGTTAGAAATATTTTTGTTAAATATTTTGATTAATAGTTTCGAAGTATAAGCTGTGCTCAGTAAATCAATAACAGCCTATACAAACAAAGTTTCAGTAACACATGTATTTGCATATAGGAAGACAATCATTCAAGAAATATTTAAATATTTGAGTTTATGAGTAAAGGCAGAACAGATATTGAACTGTTAACATCTGCAAAGACAGGCAGTACTCTACATGTACTAGGAAATTTGTTTAGTTTAAAATGTACAGTAACACAAGTGCAACATATTTTGTTTTCATCAATAAAACTGATTGATAGTAGCAAGTATGTTTGGCTACCCATACCAGGCTAACCAATTAATAAAAAATAGTTCAGTGTCAACAATATGGTCCTATAGTATAGTCAGGTTATCACAGTCAGAGACATTGTAAACCTACTTGGATTGGGGTGGGGTGTGTCCAAGAACAATTTACATAAATTTTACAATGAACAGCTGATTCCCAGACCAGATTGAAAATTTTGTGTCACATTTTAAGGTAGTGATTCCCCTCTCCAGTGTCATTGTGGTCAGTTAAGAAACAGAAAATGGCCACCCATGTTTATATAGCCTGATGCAAACAGAAGAGTGAGTTGGCAGAATTTAAAAGTTTATGTGAATCCAAGCTGTAAACAAGGGTTTACATAAGTACTTTTGAATTCTCCCAAACTCACTTGAGTGTTTGCTACAAAAATGCATTAATAATTGAGGAAAATTCAAAAGAAATTAAAGTTTAGTCAGTGTCTTTATACCTGTATGTGATAAAGATACATCCCGATTTACATAAACGTTAGCTTTGATTTTCTTGGCTTAGACAAGGTTATTTTTCAAACTTACTACACCAATGAACTTACCAAGTGGTTGACCAAGTGGTACGTTTTTGAAGCCGTTCAATAAACTCGCAGTTCGTGTTTTATCAGATATAAAAACACTCCTGCTCGTTTATTAAACAATACATCAAGTTAGATAAACAGGGTATCCATTTTCTATTTCTTATTTTGAAATAAGAGTAAGAAATGTGCTGTGATGTCACAACCGTGTTTACAAAGCCTGATATAAACATGGTAACTGACCAATCACAGCGTGTGTAAGATGCAACTTGTTTATAATATGTAATGTGTGATAACATATTAGGTTTTCAATTTTATTACCCCAAATCAACAACAAACATATACACTGTAATTATAAACCTCTCAAATGTTGCTGAATTTGTAACTGTCACCTTAATGTTGTAACCTCTTGTTACTCAAGGTAAGATAACAGTTTACAAACATCAAATAATACCAAATGCATAATCATGTTCCAGTAACTTGAAGGCACAACCTAATGGAAATAAGATTAATTAAAACAAAACATCGGTAATGTCAACTGATAACAAAATAAACATACTGCCAAGATACAATGACACAGTTTCAGTTATCCTGTTCTGCAAATCCGGTAAATGGATTTCCTGGAAGATCCGTATTATTTCTATGTCCATATGCACTCATTGCACTGTACTGTTGGTGTCCATAAATGTGTTGTTGCATTTGCTGTGGGGCCACATTGGGTTGTTGAAACATGGGTTGTTGAAACATGGCTTGTAGCATATTGAAGCCATTACTCATGGCAGCAGTCATAGTGTTCATACTGTTTTCAAAAATTTTCATACGTTTCTCCTGTTGCTTTTCACCTTCCTCCATCATTTCTATCCCCCTCTTCTTCAAGGCAAGCTCTTGTTTTGCTGTATCCAGAAGCTGAGCATCAACAGCAAGCTTTTTGGTTAGCTTGGAGTCTTTCTTCTCTTGCAAGTGTTTTACCAAGTTTCTTCTGAACTCTCCCATGTCTTTAACTGTTGATTGTTCAGGAAGACTTTGCTCAACTTCACTTTCAGTTTCACTCTCACCATGACCATTACCTGTTGAAAATGGCAAAGGTGACACACTCCTGCTGGAACTGGAAGTAGGGCTCAGTGCTTGTTCTCCAAATGAGTTAGCTGCTGAAACTTCATCTTGCAGGGTCACTGTTTCAATACCTCCAGGCATGCTTTCCACAGCTGGAGAACCAGCCCATATTTCATAGCACTCGTCGTATAGCCCAAGAACAATCCGACCCCCGCCACTTTTACGACCACTGTCGACAGCCTTGCGAAAATTTGCTTTTATCCTTTTTATTTTTGGAGCTATTCTCTCTTTGGTGATGATGGTTGGGTCATCGCAATGCGGGAATTCCTTTGCACCAACCCCAGTTTCTTTCCTTGGATACCTGGCTTGGAATCTTGTCGTTATTTCCTCGTACTTATTTTTTATTGTTTCCCAGTCTAGGCCAGTGGCTGATTTTGAAGATTTGTAATCGATTACCACTTGTACGAGTAGAGCCGTTTCCTCGTCTGTCCATACAAAATTCGACTTCTTTTCTGACGACATTCTCCAAACCAAACGTGCAAATATGGCGGCTCGTTTCGGCAATTCGGCGTTACACAAGACCAATCCCCATTTAACAACCATTAACCCCTATTAACCCCAAAAGTGCCCATGCACGAACTTTCATCGAACACCGAACACGACTCCGTGTAAACGGAAAGGTAAAGTGAACGAATTTTTAGCGGAACCGTGTAAACGTATTCATCCGGACAAATTTTTATCCGGATAAACATTCGTCCGGTCTCGTGTGAACGGGGCCTTAGATTTCTTTTGAAATATTTAACGCACAACATTGAGATATATATCATACAGAAGCTATTGAAAAATTCTATTCGAGGTAGAAATGTCAAGCTTCCAGTTAAACGGAAAATATCTTAAAAATGGAAAAACGTCTGTGGTTTTGGTTCATCGCGTCGATTTCCTGTATTTGTATTTGTAATGAAATATTATTTGGAACAGTGGTTCGCACATTTTGACAGTATAACAAGTTTCATAAAACGCAGAATCTTGAACTCCACATCAAATGAAAGCTCATTCAACATATAACAACATACGTACACAATATATTTCAACGATGCGTAGTTCTGAAATTACTAGTCATCTTGTTACACAAATGACAAGATAATTATTATATGCCGTATTACCCGCCGTGCCACTTCGGCCACAACAAGTTTGCTACTCACCGCTTTCTCTCTTGGAACCATTCAAAAGCCGTCAATCACTTGCTGTTTAAAAGGCTGTTTAGTTCTTGACAAGTTTATTCGCTGGTAAATAAGCCATTTCCCATAACCAGTGGGAAGAACACACAGGGTGTCTTTTCGTTCGACAACAATCGTCTTCAGGGCTTCGAACTGCTTTTCTTTGGTGCGTATTAAATCCATCTCTATTTGTTTCTCGCAGTGCATACTTCAATGCAGCATTAAATAAATCAACGTTTTTCGAGGCCAAAACAAATAAATCTAAGATACCGACAACATAGAATTATCGAATAGTCTTGAAAACCGCAGTAAATGGAAATATTTCATTGAAGAAGCGCTTCGTAATCTCACGCATGATCAGTTGCGACGGAAGCTAAATTTTGGCAAGAGACGATGGATTATCCCAGAGCTTTCGGTCGACGGGCACGGCCCGCGTGAGAAGGGTCTGGGAACGAGATTGGTGCAGAGTACTGAGTACGTAATTTTTCGCACTTGACGTCATTTTCAGCCTTTTGAATTCTATTGATCAACTAAATCCAAAAATTTAAATATACTAAAGCTAAGACAATAAACGAACTTAAAAAGAAATTAAAAGAAAACTTGAAAAGAAATTGACGTCATGGGGTGAAAATTACGTATTCATTTCTATAATGGCGCATCTTTTACTCGGACCCAGTCTTCAATAGCAAACGGCCTAATAGCTCAGCCATTTGTTCCCGCCATTTTGTTTTTGGCCACCATCTTGGCCCGCAAATGGCCCTGGGCACCAGGTTGCTACGCCACATTTGTCGCGCAAATCGAATTTTATTTTGTCTTTTGTCTCGTAAGCTCTCAGGTGGAACTAATCGGTCAAGACAAGAGAAAAAGTGGTTTCGATCGAAAAATATCGCTTGATGGAAAACAGCTTTGAAACATCTTTCATAAAAGTCTATTTTTCCTCGTGAATTGACTTCTTACATTTTTTTTCTTTTTGTCTGCAGTGACCAGGCGAGTTTTAAAGGCAACAAAGAATGGCCATTTTTAGAAACTGGTTTCAGAACATACAATGTTGCCGAGTTAGTCACCATATTGATGTCTGAAGATAATCTTATGCACAATGGCAAAATTTGTTCTTCGACGCCAAACCTGGTAGATCCTAACTGCTCTTTTGTCCTCGATTCATCGCTTCTGGACAGTGAGAAAGACGTTACCGTAGATGGCCGTTTGTGCAAGCAACATGGATCGCCTCTGGAACATGTTTATGTACTAAAAGGTGAAAACGGCAGCATACAAAAACTTGTTATCACCCGTAACGAACCATTATCGGTAGACCTTGTTGAAACGAAGGGTTTAAAGGATGCGGATCATTTTGTTGTGGACAGAAAATATGGTCGCCTGAAAAGCTCCCCAGATTTCATGCGCTTGATAGTGTACTTGCGAAGAGATGATCCCATCAGCCCGAATATCCAACAAACACACAAACTTGTGTTGCTTCAGTATCGCTTTGATGACAAAATTCATGATTTGCCACAACCACCACACGGTAACTCCAAAAATAACAAAAAGCCATTCCAGCCAACGAAGCATAGCGTGCAAGAAAGAATTAAAGAAACTTCGCGTAACAACGTACCGAGTATCACTAAACAGGTCGTAAACAATAACATTGGAGGCTATATGAACGCCGGTACTGCAGGTATAAACATTATTCATTAAACTCATTTGCTTCGAAGTTCGTTCCGAAGTTCGCAAGTTTATTGGGAAGTTAAATAATAATAATTATATTAATAATACTAGTAATAACAGTAACAGTAACGGTAACGGTAACGGTAACGGTAACGGTAACAGTAATAATAATAATAAACCGTATAATTTATATTTAACAGCTGTTAACGTTAATCAGTAAAACCTCAATCTAAAATTCGTGGTTATACATGGCATCGCGAATTCGTTTAATTTTTTTATTTTTTTATTTTTTGGTATAACGCGACTTTTCTAACGAGACCATTGCATGCGCAGCATTGCTTTTTTAATATTTAGAAGCTAATCGAAATTCTAACAAAGTCAGCACTTCAAAGATAACTAGTATGAAAACTTAAACTTAAACCCCGTCCTTTCTGTCCACACGTAAATAAACGATAAACGCCGGGCCACAAAAGGGACTTTTCGAGGACGCTCTTTATTACAGTGGAACGTTTTGAAAACGCCGTTTTACTCTTGTCGTGTGAACGCGATTTTTTTAAAAACGGAGAAAAACGTTGCGTTTTCAAATCAAAACGGATACGTGTGGACAGGGCCTAAAACTCCAACCGTGTTTTACACAGGATGTACATTATATGCTATTTGTAAATAATTCTGTTTTTTGAACGTGCAAGAAGAGACGAGAACTGAATTAAGAAATTCAAATAACAAACCGCAAGCTAATATTGAAATTTTTACATTACAGGTGACCTTTGCCGTAATCGGAACATTCCTTTGAAGCAACGAAGTTTGGAGGAACAGATGATCTAGCCGAAGTCATTAAACGATGTGCAGTAGGCAGAAAGCGAGAGGCATTCGTTCGGTCCGTAGAAGGTGCACCTGATCCAATGTGTATTTTGGCAAATGACAAGCAACTTGACGACACTGTCAAATTTTGTTGTTTGGCAAATAGACCAAATAACATTATTTTAGGCATTGATCCCACATTTAATCTTGGTGACTTTTACGTTACTTTCACCACATATCGACATGCAGCCCTGGTGAAAGAAGATGGTTCGCATCCAATTTTTGCCGGCCCTTGTCTTGTGCATACCAGGAGACGGTAGAGAAACTATAATTACTTCTCTACTTCTCTTATCTGCGAACGAAAAGAATTCGGTAATCTAAAAGCCCTGGGATCAGATGATGAAGAAGCATTGTACAACGGCTTTCTTGCCGCTTGTCCCCAGGCAGACCATCTGTTGTGTTTTCGTCACTTCGAGAATGCAATAAAACGAAAGTTGCAAAGCATGTCCGTGCCAGGTGATGTCCAGCGCAAGTATCCCTAGGGAAAAATATATTAAATAATATATTCGGCCCGCCACGCGAGGACCGCTCGCCCAATCAGAAAGCTAGAAAAACGGACTTTCCCTAGGGGAAAATATCCAAACCGGAAGTAGAAGGTCAGGTTCAGTAAATAAGTGTTAATTTTTTTTTCGGTCCGTATCCAACCAAATCCTGCATTCTTATTGACTAACGAGCCCATACGGACCGCTCGAGATAATGTTTTAAATGTGTTTTATAGGCCGTAAAATATTCTAAAAACGTTTGAAATGAACTTAAACGAAACGGAACATATTAAAAGTGGCTAAGTTTTTCATCCGTGAAAGGGACCTCAAATCCAATTTCCTTTTACGAAAGAAACAGCACAGACTTCCCTTTTTTGTTCACTCTAAACACTGATGAAGACCAAAAGAACCAAGCGGGGATAATTAGAAAAAACAATTATTTACCGTTTTGGTCGGTCCGTATAGAGAAATACTTCCCTCGGTCTCAAAAGCGACCCTCGGCCTGCGGCCTCGGGCAGTTTTTGAGACCTCAGGAAATATTTCTCTATACGGACATCCCAGCCGGTAAATAATATATATATATAATATATATATATATATACATATTGCTATACATTGCTTGCCAAGTCTATATGTATGAATTAAAAATTCTTAAAATGTCCTTTTCAGGCAGACTTGGTCAAAAGTAAACTTCTTTCAGAAGTTAGGGAAAGAAATGGAAGAGGAAGTCCACCAAAAAACGTCAAGACAAATGACGACGCATTGAACTCGAAATTCAAGCGTGGGAGAACTTGCTCAAGGTCAAATCTGGCGACGTTCATAGACGGTTTTGAGACACTAGTGAAGCAGGAGCAAGAAGCGATTTTAGCGGCGTTTGCTGGAGATGGAGAATTTACGCTGTCCGAGCCGTACAGGTCACAGTTTGAAATTGGCCCGTCCTGGTACCGGAAATCAGACAAGCAGAAGAAGGAGCTCGTGTCTAAATTTTACGCGTTTGATCCCTTTTCCCTACCACGCATGTCTAAATCCACGAGAAATGAAGAAAATCGCGAAACTTTTGGCTTGCCAAATATCAACGTTGCTGCAGAAGTATGGGATGCGATGATAACCAAAGCACAAAGCCTTAATTCCGAAAATAAAGTGGTACCATCTCCTGGCAAACACGGTGAGCAAGTAAGTTATCGTTTATTCACATTCGGAAACATTTCCACACGTTGTTAACAAGAACCATAGGCGAGCGAATGGGGTAGAGAAAGTTGAAGTTCTATGTGGTCCTGGTAAAGGATGTGCAAATTTTGCAACACACCATGTTTGTAGTCATACAATTGCTTCTTCGTTTTACTGGGGAATATTCACCAAATACAAGATATTTTTGGAATCGTCCAAGAAAGTTTGAACAAACCTTGCTCGCATTTCCAGATTTAATGAGCCAGGTGGCGCGGGTACAAAGGATGGGCGACCAAAGGCAAAGAAAAGAAAAGCTGGGAACCAAAAGGAGATCGCCACACATGTTTCGCGGTTCCAAGAAGGTACGAGTTCTTCAACCAATTCATCTTGGGAAAAAGAACAAGACAATCTTTCTACGTTAGCTTCGACCTCTCGTGGAGTAAACCCCCCCTTATCTACACTGATGAACGATGGTGCCTCTACTTCAGTGACGTCGTCTTCTGCGCCCACCAATTCTTCAATGTCTGCCGGTAGCTCTATCGGCATCAGTTTCTCCACCACAAGATGGTAGGCTCCCATTTCCAAACCCAACGGCCGGTTCCTACCATTTGTACCTATTGGATTTCTGCCACGAGAAAACCCACATTTGTTACGGCTGTGGAGGGCATCTTCGTATACAGGGTCAAATTTTGCCTGCCCCTCACAATTTAGTAATCGTTTCTCGAATGAAACGACAATATATCGATTCAACGGGACAGACGAAATTGTCACACACGACGCAGCGTGTCTATTTTCACTGCAACAAACGATGTGTTGCACTAAAGCAACCGTATTTTATTCCCGGACTTGTAACTGTCCCCAACTGCATCCGAGGAATTCTTACGATGGCCCACAAGGCATATATTTTTAATGAAATGGGTGTACATCTTTTATAGTTTAATTTCAAATTAACTACTGAATTACAGTTATATTAATTCATTGTCTCCTTCCGAGTGACATTGGCATTGCAGAGTTACAGCGTGCCCAGTCTAACCGAGGTCACAAGGAGTTTCATAATGTCAATGAGCAGGAAAAATTGGGAGTGCCGTGTAGGAAATTATAACAGATGTCTTTCATCGTTTTAAAACTATTGTGTTGAAGTTGCTCTTAGTAGTAGATAATGCATGAGCCTACAGTAACCTCGGTTAATTAGACTGGACGCGCTGTAATGATTATTGGATACTATTGTAAAGGAAATGTAAAAAACTCTGTAATTGACACTTGCACTAATACTAGACTTTACAGATCATGCAATTTTGATCACTTTTCATTCAGACCAGTTAAAAAGCATTAATTGTATGTTATTTTATTAACCATTCTCATTTGCCTAAGGTGTTATGTTGAGTATTGGGGACTTGCGACCAATTATCCTATTACTGTTTAAGAACGAAATTAAATGTGTAAAATAGACTTTAACGACGTTACAAAAAGTCTATTAAACTTCGATATAAACACTCAGTTGTCCTTCAGCTAAATGACGTTGAGCCACTGCTGTTAAGTTGAGAAAACTTATCTGATCACCCCAGCTGGGAATCGAACGCACTGAGGTCTCTTGCTTAACCGTAGCACCACCCTTCACCTCCCCAACTATTGGGAGAGCTCGAGAGAGCATGCACAGTTAGAATAATCCATGTTCTAGTTCAACAAATCACCCTAATCACCCGCAGACATTGAATGCAAAATTAATGTTGACCATGACAACGTTCATAAATGGCTTACAGCCAACAAACTAACTTTGAATAAAAAAAAACCAGAATACATGATTATTGGATCTCGACAAAGATTAAATATATCCAAGAATCCTCATATTGTCATTGGCGACCAAACGATAAAACGGGGCCCAGACAAAAAGGTGTTAGGGGTCATCATCGACGAACAGTTAAGCCAAGAACACAATGTAAAAATATTTCAAAAAACATTTAAGAAGAGCAAAACAATTTGCGACACAAGACGCCTTAGTAACAATGTATAATTCACTTGTCTTGCCACACTTCACTTATTGCGCGACTGTGTGGCATTACGGTAACAACAAATTACATATTAATAAGTTACAAAAGTTGCAAAAGTTATGAGTAGCCCGAGTGAACACCTAAGCAGGCGTCTTGTTCAAGATGAGATCGTTGCCTTTCGATTTTTCTAACCTTAAACAACAATAAACCTCTGTCTTTGGCCAATGAGGCTTTAGTATATACTGGGAATCTTTTGTGATGTTAATAGGCAATAGCAATTCCCTGCAGGAGCCTTCTTTGACGTCGATGGGATTGACTTGCCTGTATAATCCTTATCCTGTTGTCAACTCAGCCTTGGAAACCGACCAATTTAGCTCGAAGATCTGATGGAAACAACTATTTAGAAACAATTAAGCCGTAGCGACAGCGCTATCGTGAACATTTCAGTCGCGATGAATCACCCGCACACGTGTTCTTTACGAAACGTCACGACGCAGTCATTATATATATAGTGTTGATCTTTGCGAACACTGAAGATAAACCTAGCATCAAAGAACACCATTGCCACGAGTTAGATTTTGTTTTGTATTGCGCTTTACGCAATCATTGCGCGGAGATCCCGAAATCAGGGTGTTATTCCTTTGTTATTTGTCAAGATGAGATCGTAGCCTTTCGAACGATAACCATTTCTCTCGATTTCGCCGTTTGTTTGAGCTATACTGCTTAATACAACGCTAGCAATTTGAAAATTCGCGAGCGCGATTTAGATTGCTGTGATTTAGATTTCATAATTCAAAGCATGTCGAACAATCGTGCCTATAATTCTTATCCACGACAACATTTACAAGTTACAGCTTAGTTTACCCCCGGCTTAAATTTTTTACAAGTGTACGCCCCCTGATTTTTTGACGGAAATGTGTAATTCCCCCCCGGATTTTGTATTGCTGTATCGCTGCATCGCTGTATCGCTGTATCGTGTATCGCTTTTTAGTGCTAGCCTATATATATATATTTATTAAAATTTTTTTATTCAGCTTGGAAAATTTCTGGGGGTATCACTTTTTTATGGGGGTGTGCACTC
This sequence comes from Corallium rubrum, assembly GCA_964035015.1. Lineage (NCBI taxonomy): Eukaryota > Metazoa > Cnidaria > Anthozoa > Scleralcyonacea > Coralliidae > Corallium > Corallium rubrum. The sequence goes on along the minus strand of CAXIUP010000223.1, from coordinate 24,957 downwards.
CCCGAACACTCCCTCTTGGCTACACTGCAGCTGGTAATTAATACTTTATCAGTTATGGGTAGTACTGGATACATAGGTTTCGAACTGTTCCAAAATCAACCAACATGAATGTAATAGTTTCATTTTATGAGAAGATTTTTTCTTAATTTTGTCATGTACAGTAACATGCACGCAAAACTGATGTCTAGTGATCATATCTACATTCATGATTATGGTTAAAATGCACGTCTTTCAATGTATTTCTAAACTTCCAAATACATTTTAAATGTATGTTGATTGTATCAGCTAAACAAAAATGCTAAAATAAGAGGTTACCAAAAATAAATAAATAGGCTGGATAACCAAAACGAAAATGCTATGTGAACTTAGTTGAGAACATTTTGCTTTGATTACAATTAAATATGGCAGTCACTCAACATTATTATATCATACTTATAACATTCATAATTATTTTTACCTTTCAATTTTTTAATCAATCCCCAAATACATTTAAAAAGTACCTTGACTTAATAAGTTGGACAATAAAGCTACAGTAAACAAATAGGTTTTGAATAGGGAACCAAAACGAAAATTGTTTTGAAGCGCTTTTCACCAAAATGTGACATAGGAAAAAAATTTCCTCTTATTGTCTTAAACTTGTATCACGGATCCATGTAGCTAGTGCTTAGATTTACCATAGGTATTGGACATTTAATATGTGCAATCTTAGTATCTTTTTGTGCCAAAAATTTTTATTTGTAATTTCATGCATTGAGATCCATGGTTCTGTTATAAGTCAGTGTATAAATCTGATTGAAGTCTAAAATTTTGAATTAAAAGTTTTTTATTTCAATCCGAGAAAAAAGATCTGTTTATGAAAAGTGTAATGAGTATAGTGACTTTAATTGCTTTAAAAATCGAAATAAAAATATTTGAATTACAGTAGATCGAAATTTTATAATTCTCAGATTAAACAAAAGCATTGTTTTTGATATATCACATAATTTATTATGATATTTATAAATAATAATTATATTTTTACTGTATAAACTGTATCTTTCCGCATTCTGGATCCGTTTAACAGGGAAAAAAGATTGTGATTCACAGGAAAAATGAGGTACTGAAAAATTAAGTGTTCTGCTGTAATTAGCAGTAGTTTCTGTATTATGCATGTATTTCTGTATTTGTATAGGTAATCATGAGTACAACTACACAACTACTTGTGATATTTGAAAATTATGCCAATTACACTCACCTAATGGCTCATGCAATTTTGGCAAAATTTTCAAATATCACTTGTAGTGTAAATACACTACAAGTGATATTTGAAAATTTTGCCAAAATTGCATGAGCCATTAGGTGAGTGTAATTGGCATAATTTTCAAATATCACAAGTAGTGTAAATGTGACTACATGTAGTGTAAATTAATGCTTATATTTTAAACTATAAAGAGCAGATTAAGCAAAATTCTGCCAATATGAATTTTCATGTATTTAAAATGGCAACAAATATTAAAATTTTCAATTTATAACGTTCTGATTAGTATAGGTAATAATAACACTTTTTTTAACAGGGTAGCTAGAATTACAAATGTAATTTTCATCTAGGCCCCATAGGTAATCATATGATAGCGACTACAATATTTAAAGGGTATTGGCAATAAAAATTAAGTTTGTCCCATTTGAAAGAACTTGCCAAATGGTATAAGAAGACCTTTTGTAATTTTTCTGTATCTTTCTTGTGTTTTGAAATATTTCGACCAAAGACAGCGTGCTGTCCGCCATCTGTAATATTGGGACTAACTAACTAGGAAATTGGTGACGTCACAAGTAGGGTTGGGTGCCCAAATTTCCACGGAAGGCTTTTTAAATGTTGTGGGTCAATTTAAAATGGAAATAGCGCAACAAAAAAGCGAGTTTCTAGCTCATAATGTCATAAGGGTGGCAAGATAAAATTTCACGTCCAAAAATTCCCCATTGCCGCCTTGTTTTGCCTCACTTTTTAGTCCTGGAATTGAATGGAGTCAGCCTTCCAGGTATATATAGAGTTCACTGGTAAATACAGGCCAAAAAGTCTTGCTATGCTTACACGGTGCCGGTATAATATAATGACGGATTAGCACATGACTATTCTCTTCCAATAAGAATTGAGAAGACTTCGTGAATACTGCTGACCCGAATACTGTGGTCGTATATATCATGATTACCGTCGTCAAACTGTCATGGCACGGGCGTTATTTCCAAAACCAAAACAGATACGGAAAAATTGTAAAAGGTCTTCTTATACCATTTGACAAGTTCTTTCAAATGAGATAAACTTAATTTTTATTGCCAATTACCCTTTAACGCTACAAGTGATATTTGAAAATTTTCCCAAAATTGCACGAAGCCGCTCGGGCAGTGCTTTTTGTAAAAGTTGTTCGCAGGATGGCATCACTTTTGATATTCTTGCCAAACCCAGCGGCGATTTGTAAACAATTCGAAAGCGTGTTTTGAAGGTTTATTACGTGACCTTAACCTGTCTAAGTTTCATATATCATTGCGCAAATGATGCAATGATTTGTTCTAGAAAACAATGAAATATTTATCATTTCAGTATAGTGTTACTGTTGCAGGCTGCAGCTGTCATTGTCCATTTGCAAGAATGCAAGCTGCTTTCATCTTATTCAACTATTTCAGCATTTCGATTTTTGACGCTAGTACTTGTATTACGTAGTATTCAATTGAAAAAGTTCGCTATTTCAAAGTATGTGTAGATACCACATTCAGATAAATTATGGTTTTGAGATACAAATTTTTTAAAATTGAAAAATTTTATCAGGCAGGAAATCGTTAATTTAGTTTAGCAGGAAATATTTATTTTTTTGGATTTTGCTGCTTGGAAGAAAAATGCTTTATCTAGGACTGCGTTAGGCAACTTAGGCGAGTGCAATTTGGCATAATTTTCAAATATCACGAGTAGTGTAAAATTCTTAATTGTACGAGCAAAATCATGATTACTCATTTATTTAATATATGCATGACAAAATTACAACACGTAGGCTTTGTACTCACTCACGCCTTTAAAAACATCTTGTTTCATTACTTGACAAGAAATATTCACTCTGGGTGTTCTCTGTACTCATTTCAATTTACATGGAATTTTTAGTTCATAGTGTACCACAAGTCGTTGGAAATGTGAAAACTTTCCATTGGAGAATTGGTCGCCATTTCAAAATGTAGTAATTTTGTCATGGATATAATAATGTATTTAACAAATAAAACATAAAGCTCCGTGTATATGTACTCTTATAAAGGTTCGTTCGACGTCATTTGAACACGAAAGAAGTTGAGTAGAGGCACGAGGCGATAACTGAGTTAAATACCAGCAGATAACACAAATGGAGGCCTTGGTCGTTTTGCTATCATGCGAACACCGAATTAAATAATTATTTTATTATACAATTATAAATGTAGAAGCGTTTATCCATACCTCATATTCGATCTTAGCGAGCCCCAGCTTTTTATTCTAGGTCAACGCAATTGATGCCAAAACGTTTGTTTTCCCGTGGTTTGTCTTATCGATCGTTGATTATAGCGATTAGTGAAGCCACAAGTACGTTAATTACTTTGAAGTGTCTGCACAGTGTAGATTTTTGGCTTTTCAGACTGTTTCTGCAATAAGATGTTCTATCTGTTTTTGAGCTTCAGCATAAAACAGTTTCAATACGCAGGGACGCCAGAACGATAAAAGGGGAAGAGGGGCAAACTCCAAGCTAACTTTCAGGGCACCGCAATGGGAAGGTTTTACCACTCATGTTTCCACGCTGGTCACTTGGTATACGGTTTAGACTTCGTTGGAATTGTTAGTAAAATTGGCCAACTTCGATGCGTCTTCTTCTCGCTGACTCTTACATGTTCTTTACCGCGCGACCTTGCAATATTGACAGCAACATGATTGCAATGTTGACTTGCTAACTTCTATTTCTTAAATACTTTACTTGGCGATAGCAGCAAGAATCAACTTGACTTTCCTTTATAGAAACCTTGCATGCTTTATTACATAAAACAATACATGGTATCCTGTAAAAATTTAATATGAACATGAAGTAAAAATGTAAAATTTTTAAGTTGTTTTTCTTTCCTTTATAAGCCATTTAATCACCATCAGTCATACATTAACTTAACACGAGGGAGTGTGCTATTTTTGAAAGAGCCGCTACTTTTGTGAGGTTGATACTTTTTTGAGGGAGTGGTGCTACTTTTTTACAATATTTTTAAGACCGTTCAAATCGTTCCTTTTTTGGGTGGGAGGGCCCTACGTTTGGGTGTTGCTACCTTCCGAATTCTACGAAATAAAAATTAATGTGCAGCAAGGTTACTCGTATGTTGCAATACTTAATTAGTTTTAACTTTTTTATCATACATGTAGGTAACTCTTAATGTGGGAATCATGAAGTACAACGTAAAGCAAACGAAACTGGTACTGGTAAGGAAGAAAGATGGAGGTGGGATCCACCAGTTGAACTTTTACGTACTGACACTTACGAAGATGTTGTTTATAAAGTTACTGAGTTTTTTCAAAGAAACAGTCCTAACCTGGTCTCAATTTCAACGAAACTTGTGGTTGTCGATGTTTCGCATAAAATGGTTCGTGATCGAGTTTCTGAACAGTTTAGTATTCAGAACTACTTAACATTCTTGGGAAAAAACGATCGCCCGTGTAAAGTAACTCTCTATGGAATAGACAGTAATGACTATGGTAAGGTCACTGTTAATTTATTCTCGGCAATTAGTTCACATGTATTTTCGAAAATATGTAACTGAAATAATTATGGACAAATCTCAAATATGTTGGGGGGGGGAGAGAGAGAGAGAGAGGGTGGGTGGGTGGGTTAGGTAGGTAGGTGGGCAGGTAGGTAGGTAGGTAGGTAGGTAGGTAGGTAGGTAGGTAGGTAGGTAGGTAGGTAGGTAGGTAGACAGGTAGGTAGACAGGCAGGTAGACAGGCAGGTAGACAGGCAGGTAGACAAGTAGACAGGTAGACAGGTAGACAGGTAGACAGGTAGACAGGTAGACAGGTAGACAAGTAGACAGGTAGACAAGTAGACAAGTAGACAGGTAGACAAGTAGACAGGCAGACAAGTAGACAGGTAGACAAGTAGACAGGTAGACAAGTAGACAGATAGACAAGTAGACAGGCACACAAGTAGACAGGTACACAAGTAGTCAGGTACACAAGTAGACAGGTACACAAGTAGACAGGTACACAAGTAGACAGGTACACAAGTAGACAGGTAGACAGGTAGAGATGTAGAGATGTAGAGATATAGAGATGTAAAGATGTAGAGATGTAAAGTTGTAGAGTGGCCATTCTGTATCGGGGTATACAGAGACGAGGCGAAGCCGAGTGCCTGTATCCCGATACCGAACGGACACTGAATTCTGTAAATGACTTCTAAAACGTGTATTAAGTTAGGGAAAATACATCATGTTAAGAGCTGATAAACCTTCGAGGTAAGGTTCAATAGGCTACGATTATTAAATTACTGAATGTGAACATGCGCTATGATTTAGTATTAGTCCCACATTTTATATTCTAAGTGACGTACCATAAATAGCCGTTCTGATCATCAATCATAGATCATTTAAGCACGTTCTTGTTAGATCTAGTGTTCCAATATGCACGCATGTACACAGCAGTAGCACAGTTTTGTATAGACTAATTTGTTGCTTCTACCAAATCAGTTCACACATTGCATGTATTGCATTGTGTATTTTTTATTTTTATGCCGGTAAATTGCGAGGCTGGGGTATTTAATGCCTGTATTACACATGTATTTATTGTAGATAACTACAGTCAAGCAAAGACAGGACAGCTGGAGAAGGTATAATTTTAAAGTATATTGCATTTATTATTTCACCAAAGGCGAGGCGAATAAGAATATCGTTGAATAATAACCTAGACAACGTCGAGGTTATTCACCGATATTCATTGAGCCTGAGCTGCGAATAATTGTTTTAGTATGAATAATCATATGCTTTGAATTCGTATTTTTAAGAACAGCATTTTCTTTAATTTCCTCTTCTGTCACTTCACTACATTGATAAACCGGCTGGCGGCCATTTTGAATAGATGCCGTATGTGATTATTGACGATTATTACTAGTGATTATTGACGATTACTACTAGTCACTATTCGTCGAGAGGGCACAGTGGCGATAAGCCGATGACAAATATTCTTTTAAACAAAGTCGACCAATCACAATATGCATAGTATCATAATCAGTAAGCCCAGTCCCCGGCACGAAGTGGTGGCTGCAGTCTGCTGGCCTGCGGGAAGTGGGAAGTGAAGGAGAGCCTGCACGAATCTCTATGAAATCTGAATGCCTTCCCCTTTTAAACGAGTTGCCAAAAGAAAGCGACCAATTACAAACCAGACTCGCAATGTAAACAAGTAAACCGTTTTACTACACCGCCAGACGAATGCGCTACTTCCTGTCTGAGTATTTCTTGTCTTTATTTTCATTAATTGTATATACTACATACGATTATTTTCAAGTGGAAGAGGGAGCCGAGGTCTTTGAAACATTAACTTTGTCCAGCCATTGTTTACTGGTCCAAATACTGTAGGAACTTCAGTCATAATAATTGCTCCCGCTAGGCAGCTTACTATTCGAAACATATAGTCGATTTGTTGTCCGGATGATTTCGACCGCATGGAATGCTTTGATGCGTGCTGCTCCAATCACATGCAGATAATTGTTTGCCCAATCATAATGCTTCATTTACACGTAAGCCGCAAGACACTTCATCTCCCAGGCAACGACCCGACCACCATTTCGATTGTCTTCTGTCTGACCATTAGTGACAAGCTCGGATTTTCTTAATACAGTGAGTTTGGATATTAAGATTATATGTCTGTTGTTCTATTTCCCGTTTTTGGTAGACACAATTTTTTGTGAAGTATCGAGAGGTCGGCAATGTGCCTTCATGTGTTTATCAGTATATTGTATCACAAACCACGAGTGTCGCAAGCGTGCGGTGGCGAACGATCCACTAAGGACGGCAGCAATTTCACTAACTTTGGTTATACTAGTAATAATTAAGTTAGAATATAAAACATTTTGTGTATCCCGTGAGTTAAACAACAAAACATTTGACATATATGCAAGAGTTCATGCTTTATATCGTTTGCCGCTTGGTATTCACTACTGTTGGCCGTGTGATTCTCTATAGGCGTACGTTTCAGGTTTGAACAATCAAATTTGCATGTTTTGTAAAGGTAACATGCATAGTCAGTTTGTTAAACATGTTCGTAGTTTTCACGCTTGCGATAAACGTTAAAAGCGTGTCCTGTCAGTGAGTTGATCTGCTTATAATTAACTCTGTCAGTCGATTAAAATATCCACCAATCAGCTTTTTGCGTCCAAATTTTGGGTGCAGACATTTAATTCATAGAGGTCCGTGCAGGCTATATATCTCCCGCATATTCTCCGAGAGGCGGGTTGCAGGTTATGGCGGCTGGCGTTTTCTGGGGTTGTTTGATAGAAGAAATTAAAAATTGAGGTGAAGTAGTATGTCTGCAGAAAACAAAAGCGTTTACAAAATGGTATCAGTAAAGTAATATAATCAGTAAATAAATTCCCAACGCAGCCAGGTAAAGAATCAGACATAATTTAACACTACTCTGGCTTAAAAGTTTTTTGAACGTAGCTTAAAAAGTTACTGTTCATGACCCAACGTTTCAACACTGCGATCTGGTGTCTTCATCAGGGATGATCATTGTGAAGACAGGTACCATATTTATACTCTCATAGAGCCATTGCATGATGACGTTATCTATCAACAAGATGCAAATAGGCTTCTGGCTGAAGACCGCTGCCAAGCTTCTAAACAACGTCTTTGGTGGTACTGTGGATTGGTAGTGATAATTTTTGAATTATCCCACGTAATCTCGTAGTTGGTTTTGCTGTACAAGCTGTGTGTTTAATTATATTTACAGGAAAAGCCTGAGCACCATGCATGAGGCGGACACAGGACCTGCAACTTTAGTTCAAGTAACAACCAAACACAGCTTGTAAAGCAAAACTAATTTGTTGTTTTTTTGGTTTAATTTATTGTGTTCGTTCACGTTGCAGCAGAACGATACAGAGCCAGAAGATTCCTCCTATGTTGTTGAGCAAATTGCCCATGATGATGGCTTGATTGGTAGCGCAATATCAAGGCAGGATTTCTTTGATCAACTTGTGAAAGATGTACAGGAGTCTGAGAATATTGACCGTGCTAAAGATGAAAAGAAGCAAGAACGAAAAAAAAATTATTGAAAAGCAGAGAGAAGAAGAGCAAATGGAGATGAAGTTGCTGGTAGAGTTGAAACAGCGAAGGAGACGTCGTTTGACCCCAGAACCAGAAATTGATGAGGACCACATCCTGATTAATGTGCGACATGTATCCCTTGGGATTGTTACTCATGCTTTCAAACCTGATGCCAAAATGTTATCGGTGTATGACTGGATTGGATGCTTAGACGAATCACCAAAGTACTTTTCCCTCTTATCCCCTACATCCAAAACTCTTGCAGGGGAACAAAGTGTTCAAGATATTGGCAAGCGATATACTCTTTTAATGTCAGAATGTTACTTGCCGATTGTAACCGAAGAAGTAGAGCATGTGTCAAGTTCTGTAACTACGAACGTCCTGGACGACGATATCATGTTTATTGGTGATTCCCCGCCTGACCAACTGTTGTGTGGTGACCCAAAGCCCTCACAAGATGATAAGGAGTCTCTTCATAACGTCGAATGTCTTCAAGAAAAAAGACAGAAGTTAAGGGACAAGTTGCAGGACGGTGGTATTGTCCTAATAGACAAATCAAATATTGTCGAAGAGGTTATGAATCTTTACCGGAGTGAAATCATTGTGAAAAAAGCTTATCTGTCACCTTCGAAGAGGACCAAGCAACGGGAGAAAGTGGTCCTTAGAGAAATGTATTCCCTATTTTGGGACACATTTCTGGCAAAAATGGGGAAGGGTCAAATCACTTTACGTTTACCCTACAGCCTGGGATGCCGCTTGAAGAGTATGTGATACTTGGCCGCATCATATCACACCAGTTCATACTATGTGGAACTATTCCAAGGCAGGTAACTAATATCTTTAGTAGCAACATTTGTTACAATATTTTCCTTATTTAGCAATACCTGCATGTCAAAAAAGGTATTGTTCTAATCCACGAAATATTGTAACGCTAACAAATAGTCTAACCTAACGAGTAAAGCAACTCTTGCAAAAAGTATTGGTATCCTGCATCACAATCATGGGTACCATGTAAAACATTGTCATTGTTTCCATAAACAGTCATCGAGGTCGAGGTGATTATCGGTGAATATTTACCGAGCCGCAAAATAGCAAAGCAAATCTAACGATATCACGAATAAAAAAGTTTTGGATTGGCTTATCGCTACTGCTATTAACGAATAGAAAACTGTGAGACAATCAATAAGCTTTCACAGATATGCGATACGGCAAATTCATATTAATTGGTTGAGACGCGTGCCTCGACAGCTAGAGAAAAACATTTTGTCCAATTTTTATATATCATGCAGTTGTCTTTCAGCAACATACGACATCGAAGAGGATTGAGTTGAGTTCAAATGAGCTCAAATCACTGCCGCACAGAAAAGTTATTTGATTGCTCCAATCGGAAATACACAATTTTTATCGTGTTATAAACATGCTTGGAATGTCGCTAAGGACATTAAAAAACCTAAAAAAAAAGCTCGGCTACCCTTCGTTCTACTCTGTAGTTTTTTCGTATTTTTAGCGACCTCAAGCGTGTTTATATTTAACAAATGGAACATAAAGCTCTGTTCATACGTATTCTTTTAAAAAAATTCACGTCCACAGCTTCGGCAAAGTGAGCAAACAACGAATTTAAGATATTAAAGCGATCGTTCTTCGGCGCTTTTAACCGCACAATCCATTTGTGTTCTCGTCTCGTGTGGAATTGGGTAACAATCGACAGTCTCTTATTGCACAAGGAGATAGTTTGTACTTGATACTTGATGCTTTTGTCGCCCACTCGAACTACTTTATCTACTTTATGTACAAAATTATTGTTGCTGCTAGACAGTTTCATATTCTGAAGATTTACCGTTATTTGATTTTTGTCATTTTTTTGTCCAGATGAATTCGACTGCATGCAATGCTTCGATGCGGCCGCTCCAATGATACGCGAGTAATTGTTTGGCACAATTTTTTGCGCAATATCGAGAGGTCTACAATAATTGATTGCGAATAGCGTACCACCAAGCTGCTATTTATAGCACAAAATGCGGAGAAACAAACCAAAATTGACTTTCAAATGATTGCAAATGATCTATTGTTCAGACTACAAGATTTATGGGTAAAAGCGGACAAACTTAAATAGTGACGTCATCACGACGAAGCGCTTATTAACAACATTCTTGTACTCACTCGAGTGCACAAACTATCACTAACTTTCGATAATAGATATACTAGTAATAACTAAGGATATATTCGGGAGGTTGAGAGACACACGTGTTAAGAGAAGTCCAAGAGTTGCATTGGAGCGAAGCGAAGATAGTTTTATGTTTAAGATTGGATGTAAAGACAAATAAATTGAACTTTAATTAAACATTTAACAAAGGAATATATTACTGGTATCGATATTTATTATATATACTTTAAACAAATTTAAACGTTGTTGGTAACACTTCTGGTTTCAAAGCAGTTGTCTTTTTTCTAGGTGGCCCAGTGCTGCATGGAGTACGGTCTGAAGGGAAGCTCGAGAAAAGAGTGTGTTATCAAATCTTTCCTCTGGACGTTAGCAGAGCATGAAAGACTAACGTTAGTGAAGGCAATGGAGGGGGTGGATTTTCACACGGAGGATGTGGTGGATATATTGGCCGATGTGCAAACGTATCCCAAGCCATCAAATATTTCCATTATCATCCAGAATGTTGCAGAAATGGAAATGGTCAACAAACCTTTTCGCCAAATTGACCAAGGTCAGAGATGGTGCAAGCAAGCTTTGGTAACTTGTGACGATCGAAGAAATAGATGCGCTTTACAGTTTATCTGAACCGACACCAGAAAATATTTTAAAGTCATTCTTTTTTGCTGAAAAAGATCAGAAGGACCAACAAATTTCGAGATGGTTTGTAAGGTACGTTAAGAGTATGGATAAGGAGACCTCTTCAAAGTTTGTACGCTTTTGCACAGCAAGTGATGTCATCGTCCCTGGTAAGAGAATTAAAATTGATTTCGAGAATAGTTCAGAGGCTGCAATGAGACCAAGAGCTCGGACATGTTTTAGTATTTTGATCCTACCAAGGAATTATGTTACATATAATCAAATGAATAACAACTTGAACTTGTTTATTCGTGATCCTCAAGTTTGGGATCTGAACGACTAAGCTAACATTATATAACTCAACACAAGTTATATAACTTAAGTGGTTCTTTTGGTTAAAGTACGACAAAAGAAGAACTGTAGTCCGTACTTTTTATAGTTACTGTTATGAGTACTGTTGCGATTAAGATCTTAAGCTTATGGTGTATTTACATTTTGTTCAGTTTGTTAAGTGTTTTATCCAGACATTTCAAAGGGAAACAATTTTGCTGCTACATGTCATGTATGTTAACATTATTCTTTGTTTACGCGGATGTACCGTCTAAATTCACATGATTGTACTACATGTTACTATTCTTTTTGTTGACAATTGTTAATCAGTTCTTAATTAAAGCACATGTTTACCAAAATAAGAGAAAAAAACCAAGCTGTTTTTACAAGGTGAAGAGACATTTTCACACGCAAGAACGCATTCCTCTGTATCAGACCTGGTGTCTATTCGAGATCAGCATTTCAAAGAAATACAACGATACAGTATGTTACAGTATCATCATGGATAGTAAAAAGACTGGATAGGAAACTTGATGGCGTGAGCATAACAACCTTGCTTGAAATTGACAAGCTTAAAAACCCCTTGTATATTCAAAGTTTAGGATTAATACAGCTTAAAATGAAAATCGAACTGCCTTGTAAATACAAACTGAAGCCACAATACGATAAAATTCCCATCTATTCTTACTCATTTTAAAAGAAAATATCAAGGTTTAGTAGTTAAAATATGTATCCCAAATTCCGAGTAAAACAAAGTACTATTTTGAAACAACACAGAAAACATTGAAACAAAGATCAACAACGCTTACTCTCGAACACGCTGATTGTGGCTTAGGCAGGTTTGTAGGGGCGGTAGGATATTGAAACGTCAACATAGTCATCTGAATGTGAGAACATGAAGAATTTGAAGAAAAGTTCACTTAAAAACCTCAATAAACAAGCATACTCACGCCATTCGTGACATCACAATTTGCAACTAGGTTTCAACCATTTTGCATACTCATTAAATGCGATTTAGCCAACCAAACGGCTCAAAACACCCCCACATGACTATTAGTTTCATATCCAGTCCTTTTACAATCCATGGTATCAGCGCTAATATACATTATGTATCCGTTAGGCTGTATCAGAGGTCACTACAAATCTCTGAACAGACCTGATCAGGGCTGATAAGCAGCAGGCGCACGTGATATAAAAAGGTCTGGTGAAAACACTATTTTCTCTCTTTTTCATCTTTTCTACTTTTATTTTTCTATTATGCATATTATCTAATTTAATAACATTTCAATCAATTTTACTTACTATTGATTAACTAACAAAATAGGAATTAGCGTAAATTCCTTTACTAAGAGTATTACTTAAAAAAATACCATCCCTTGTAAACGATACCTTTTTCGCTTTTGTAACAACTGAATACGTCGTAAAATATGAATTACGAGCTTCCCAATTTCTGATATTCGTCTACCGGGAATGAGTAAAATTGATCAAAATATTAAAAAGGAGTAGCACTTGTTCTCGAAGATCTAGAATAGACCTTTCCGCACAAAGTGCGTGGATAACGCGTTGAAAGATTTGATTGGCTCTCGAAAAACGTCGTACATCCAAAACTTCGGACATCTTTGGCCATTAGCCAATCAAATTTGTCAAAATGAAAGATCACATGATCTATTCACTTCATGCGAAAAGGCCTATTAATGAACAAGCATACTTGTGTTTTGGAGAAATATTGTACTACGCTGGAAACGTGGTGTAAAACAAATTGGTGGATATGATGTACATTACGCCGGTGATGTTCATCAATTCTTGTGTTATTTCGTTTCTTACTAGCCTGAGAAAACAGCCGCTTCTTCTCGCTCGCCCCCTCACGGAAGAGACGTCTAAGCAACGAGCGACGAAATTCCATACTGATGACGTAAATCTACCGAGATTCGGGTATTGGTTATCAACCTCGTACCCAGGCTTTTCGCTCCCGCCCTCGCGAACTCGTCGAGCGAAAACCCTTGGCATGGGCCGGTCACGTGCCTCCCAGTATCTGGGAGGTTTTAAAATACCGTTATTAGGGAGGGGATGGTAAGCACGTATTGTTTTGTGGTGTATCATCAAACGTATAGTTTCGGTTTATTAAATTGCCGCGACACGAGATCATATATCATTTCGTATCATTTAACAATGCAACTGCACCTGGATCTGGCTTGATGTCGAAACAGTTTAATACACCGAAAAGTCTGACAGTAAGGGAATTCTAAGTCGCGTGCTGCCGCGCTTGTGTCTCAAGATTTGCTATGTAAAGTCTCTAATCAAACGAGGACGCAAGTCATCGCAAGTTGGCAGTCACAAATTTCTGTGGCGGTCGTTCGAACACCCAAATTAACAAAATAAAGGTTTTAAAGAGTGTTTTAAACTAGTTTTAACTTTGTCACGGTACATAATATTTTCAAGCAATATTATTCAGAGCGGCTGGCTGAGATAGCGTGACTGCCAACTTGCGATGGCTTGCGTTCTCGTTTGATTACGGCTTAACTCGCTGCAAAAATATCTTTCATCGCGGCAATTCTCGTATTCTGTCAGTGGCTGAAGAATTACTCGTAAACTCTCTCCCACAATGTGAACATCTGCCTCACTTCCTATCGAATGAAGACTTGGCAGTTTTAAGGCATTTAAACAGTTAACTTTGGAAAGCCAACACTCGATTGCTTCGAAATCCAGAGCGAAAAGATGCACCCAAATGTCACCTTCGGCGTTACCGTCGTCCAAAAAGAGAAGTCAAGAAGCAATGACAAGTCGCCTTGCCAGTAGACTTACGCTTCTCGTCAAGTATTAATTTCTCTCAGTGATCAGGGAAGGAAGGAATTTGTAAATCAGCGATTTCCCATATCCTGTAGGCATTACATCCTAAGCAGGTAGCAGGTGACTTGCTTTGGCTTGAAATTAACGTTTGTATAAATACTCTTTTTGATAGTGGAATCCAAATACGACAAAACAACATGGCGTCAGGTAGAAAACACGAACGCAGTTAACGATTCGCCCCACCCCCTTAGTATACCCAGATTATGGGATGCACGTGACCAGCCTACGCCAACACCGCTGCCAAACGTTTTGCGCATGTGCGACGTCCGACCTCGTCCTCGGAAAAAGAGCGGGAAAACACTGAAATATTTGAACTGGTCCGATAGTCCGACACAAATGTTAAAATTATAAGCACACTACCAAAAAGATAAATATTGTGACATATTCGGAATTTACCCCTTCGTAATTTTCTTTACCCGTTTTTTTTTAAAACACAAATGAATAGCCGAGTCTTACTTAGTCTTCACTGTCTGGTTGTTGTCGCCACGGCTGGTTCCCACTTCTCTTGCAATGTTTACTCAGCAAATTCACGCATGCGCAAACGCTGTTGCAGCTGTGTTGCCCATGCCAGGGAGTTCGCTGGAGGGCGGGTGCAAAAGCCTGGGTCATGAGGTTGATTGATTATTTTGTAATCATACGATAATTAATTCAAAACTCTGCTCCTCCAAGATTACCTATTAACTATCTATCTTTCTTTGTTGGCGAAAACTAAGCTTTAACTTTGTTATTTCGGACAGGAATGATGTCGGAGTTGATCTTGGTCGAGCCGAGTTTTTAATTAATTATATCGTGTGATTACAAAGTAACGAATCAACGCTACTACCCAAATCTCGGTAGATTTACGTCATCAGTATGGAATTTCTTGGCTTGTTGCTCAGACGTCTCTTCCGCGAGGGTGCGAGCGCAGAAGAGGCGGCTGTTTTCTCAGGCTAGTTTACTACTCACAATAGTATTAAATATTACGTTCATCATTACGTTGTTTTTGATATTATAGTTCATCTTTAATCTACAGTGTCGATAGACAATAAGCGAAAATAAAGTTCTACTGCTTCTTCCCAGTCGTTAGGTAAATTGAGTCCATTTTCTTCGAGACATAAATCGAAATAAGTGTCGTACTCTTGTTCACCAGTCGTAGTCTGACTTTCGCATAAGCTTTGTGCCCACCCAATGTCTGGTTCACTCACGTTTGTCAGGTAGTCTCTTGCACCTGAGAACAACAACGTATTGAAATTTATCGAGTCTCGACAATTAAAAAAATATATATAAACTATTGATGTGCATGTACGACATACAACTGCAACGAAACTCCACGGTATAACGTAAATCTAATAATGTTGGTTACCATGTATCAGATATAGTAAAAGCGGTTTTTCACTTACTGCTGATATGTGGGGTGACTTATATTTTTACACAAATCGCGACACTTATTTTTAGTGACGTCAATGTTTTAAAAAATGGCAAAATTTGCATAACTAAACTGTCGCTCACTCACTCGCTCACTCACTCGCACACGCACGCATAGTATATTTTCCCAAGTACATGGCAAGGACTTGGTTACATAGATTGGACTTTTAACACACTAATAAAGCAGCTAAATTATACATGTATAAAGGACCGACCTTCTCTGTTAGGAAGAAAATGTAAAATGTTGGGTATCCCATGAGGAGCATCCACGTTTTTCTTTTCAGTAGTGCGGTGGTTATTCCACTGTTCAACTAACTCGTCGAGATCCTTTTGAATTACTTTCATGAAGCAAAATCTATGAGCAAGCTCTTTGATTTAAACAGAAAATAACAACATGCTTCATTTAGGGTTGAACATTGTTTTGGAGTAGAGTTGTCATAGCTCCCTAGGGGCTACAATTAAATATATGTATAAGGAAACGAGCAGCCTCAAGGGGATAAAAGGGAGACATGTGAAAGCATCGGGAGAGGAAAAGTCTTTTCGGAGAGAGTGGTTATACTTGGCAGGGCAAATTAAGGAGTGGTCCATATTGAAGCAAAGTGTCGCGTAACGTCGAAGCCACATGAGAAAAAGTCTTCAGGTGACAGGAGTGCTCAAAAGTATCATCAGTGATAAGAGCCAGGATAGTACAACGACGAAGTGATCAGTACAGGGACCTTACTGGAATTGAGTATCCAGACACCAAAGAAGTCCGCCGTATATAGTCCGTAACACAACCTCTACCGAATCCTCATTGGAACGTTTATCTGTTGGCTAGCCGAAAGCTTGAACTTCATAGCAGAGAACTTTATTGGAGAACTATATCCTTGCTGTATCCTCTTAATCAACGAACGATAGTTATTTTCATGTATTTAGTTAGACTTATATGTTAATTATTTTTTACTAATAAATCTTAGTTGAATACATGAAACTTGTTTGTTAATGCCAACACCCACGAAGACGATAGATTCGTCACAGTTATATATTTTAATGTACTCCATTCTTTTGTATTTCTATTATACTCTCATTCTTCAGGTAAGCTGGTGGTTGGTTGGTTGGTTACTATATATTCCTCCCATCCCTCCCTCCCATCCCTCCCTCCCATCCCTCCCATCCCTCCCTCCCTGCCTCCCTCCCTCCCTGCCTCCCTTCCTCCCTGCCTACCTCCCTCGCTGAACCTCCTCCCTCCCTCCCTCCCTCCCTCCTTCCTGCCTGCCTTCCTTCCTGCCTGCCTGCCTGCCTGCCTGCCTGCCTGCCTTCCTGCCTTCCTGCCTTCCTGCCTTCCTTCCTTCCTTCCTTCCTTTGTTCGATCATTCGTACGTACTTCAAATCTTAGCAATTTTATATACTGACTTCGTGAATTCACAAACAAGTGTACCTGTGAAAAATATCTCCTGGTGTAAACGCACCAAAGTCAACTAGATCCTAAATTATTTTCAAAAGAAATTAAATATTCGTAGAAAAATTATTTAACAGTACAAAAAGTTAGGGATATTGTTATAATGTTGGGTAACACGTAGTGAAAGCGTAATTATGGTTTATATTCCATGGTTTGTAGGCACAGCCAGGCCATGCAACCTACCAAAAAGCAACTAAATGTATATGGGGTATTCCATGTTGATGTAGTTGTTTAACCGAGTTAGGTTGGCAAGAAGCAAGCAACATCCAGGCTAAGTAGGCTTGTATATAATCCTTAAGTGGTCGCTTGAGTTGAGTTGAGTTGAGTTGAGTTGAGTTGAGTTGAGTTGAGTTGAGTTGAGTTGAGCTGAGCTGAGCTGCGTTGCGTTGCGTTGCGTTGCGTTGCGTTGCGTTGCGTTGCGTTGCGTTGCGTTGCGTTGCGTTGCGTTGCGTTGCGTTGCGTTGCGTTGCGTTGCGTTGCGCTGCGTTGCGCTGCGTTGCGCGTTGCGTTGTGTCGACTATTGGGATGTCGAACTGAAGTAGCATATCAAACAGAACATATACTTAATATTCTAAAATTTCATTGCTTAGAGCTTCCTTTAGAGAGTAAAGATACCGAAATACCTGAAACAAATTTATCCACCATTCACATCGCATTTTCTTTAGGACTGACCACCAAGCTTCGATTCTCTCTAATCAAGCCAAAGAAAAGAAGACACAAGATCAAGAGGTTTCATGTCATAAGATTTTGCTAGTTGTCTAAAAAATAAATTTGAAATGACAGCTGTGTATTAACAGACGCCAACGCCTGCTTGTCGGAGAACAATATTGTGTTCCCTTTGTGTGCCAAAATATAGATCTGGGAAAATAACTTGCTGGAGTGTGACTATATAACAGTCTATTATTAACAATTATTCGCCGAAGGCGAGGTGAATATCGGTGTATAATAACCGAGACGAACTCGAGGTTATTATTCACCGATATTCACTGAGCCTGGGGCGAATAATTGTTTTAGTATAAATACACATTTTCGTACTTTTAGGAACAACATTTTCTTTAAAATTGTTAATTTCCTCGTCTGTTGCATTGGCAACATGGCTGGCGGCCATTTTGAATAAACGCTGTAGGTGATTATCGAGAATTAATCCGAAGTAGCTCGACCAATCAGCGGGCGTGATTTTCTAAAATCACCTGTGTATTTATACTAATAGTATTTATTAATCTATTCGTCAAAATTTTAAAATTTTCACGCATATTGTGCACCTATGATAGAGGAAAATTGAAAACAATTCAACTGGTTTTCGTTGATGCATGCTTTACTCGTGAAAGTTAAAGAGTAGACATTACACAGTTTAACTCATTGAAATGCATTTCTTAGTTCGTTGTGTGCCATTATCTCGCGGCTTGACGACAGTAGACAACATGTTTATCAAAAGGCAAAGCTGTTCAACTTTTTGTCCAATTTCAAAAGCGAAAGGAGCAAAGAACTTACAATATGCCCGCCTCACGGCCTCGTGGCCCCACTCAGTCCACTCAGTCACGGCTAATAAAAATAACTCACCAGAAGTACGAATATTAGCGGAAGTAAAAAGGGCAAAATTAAAATGAAGATCGTGACACCCAAACTCAGCCTACCATAGGTAGCCGGAGTAACAATCTGGCGTAAATAAATTCTTCCAACTCGAACGACAGCAACGCAACGTAATATAAAGTGTTAATTCACAGTATAGTTGAACCTTTCATGTCGCTTGTCGAGACGTCTCTGCCGAATAAAATTGTCTGACATAGCCGCTCAAGGTAAAATAATAGAGTCGTCTATAACGCGGACAACGCGACGTAACGAGTTATCAAATATCCGAGATACGCCAGTTTCCAGATATTAGAAGTTTGTCCTGCGAGTTTTCATGCGCAACAAAGTAGAAAACTATTCAATTTGTACAATAGAAAAGTCGAGCGCGCGATATTTTGGTCCATTACTTGGAACAGAATGTTGTGCTCCAACAAGCAGGCATTTGTGGGAGCGGGTTTACTGTACCCTTTACCGGGCATGGTTGCCATTTAGCAACTTATTACTTTTACTCTGGCTAACGCCAGACGATTTTACTCGTCGAGTAGAGACCTCCTGGTAATCTTCCCGGTATGGGGTTAACCCCTTGACTACCCGGGGTCTTCCCTTGACGAGTAAAATCGTCTGGCCAGAGTAAAATACTAAAAGTGCGTCTACATGCGCCGATGCGCGCTTACGAGTCAAGGGGATAAGCATCATGCATAAAATATTATATATTTGCATGCTAAACGTTATAAGGGTTGTTTCAGATATCGTACCTGGTTATGCACTGATTTTCCGTAACGGTAACTGTTGGGGCCTGACAGACTGTCTTCTGCCACATCTCGAAACACAGCATGTATTGCACACATAATTCCATTCTCTGTACCAGGGTCCATTCTCAGGGGGGGGTCATTGGGGGATCCGCAACACCGCAACACCGTACAAATGCGTTCGAGGACACCGCATCACCGCTAAAAAAATTCGTAAACACCGCATGGAAGAAATACGGTTAAAAACATGTCATTGGGGCGTTCCATAAGGGCATAAGGTTTTTTAATTTCTGTTATTAGATTATAGATTGTGAGTTAGGTCGTCGTTATTACTATATACAAGGGCTATTTGACATTAGGCCCATTAGGATACTGGAGTTACCTGGCCATATGGCTACCAAACGGCAAACTGGAGATATTTGTCGGTGAGCAATTCCAATTCATTAATGCATGTGAGTAATGTTCGGGGCAACCTTTGCTGCCAGTTGCCGGATTGACGAAACAGATTCGCCAGGTGCACTGACCAAGACCGTATCCCTGGCCGAGGGAGGCAAGGGTGTGCTATCACTTGCCCAAGGTGAACACCCAGGCCAGTGGAGGGAAGGAGTCGCCTTACTTCTCCATTCTAGACAGGCTCCAAGCAATGTCTAGCCACTGCCCATGATGTAAGGCGTAGCACATGATGCACAGAGGTCAGCTTATCACGAAAATCATCACGAAAGAAGGCGATTGTTAAACCTGATAGCTCTTCCAAATCGTGACGTCGCTCCTATCAGGAAGGTTGCCGAACTTCCGATTTCTCCTTGTAAATTGATTAAATTGTAGGCATTGTCAGTTCCTTCTGGTCTTTCCTCCTCGTCACTGCTTTCATCAAACTCATCTAAAAATTCATCCTCCTCCACGGGTATTTCATCGTTGTCAGATTCACTATTGCCTCTAGTTGCCTCGGTGGCTTGCTCAGGCTCTCGTAAAAATATATTAACTGGTTCCGAGACGACACAATGACGTTGATACATGAACACTGGTAGAGTGCCATGCTTTGCCATAGTTGTCTCTTGCCGTACTGTTCTCTGTCGAACTGCTGCTCCGTATGCTGAGGCCCAATCCCGAAGCACGTCACAATTTGCTCTTGACATTTCAACAACAGGCAAGGGTGTTATTGTTGGCAATTCTGAATATTTAAGTGTTTCCTTGGCTTTGGATACCAAGATTTTCGACTCGTGTGATAATATGCCGCCCATAGTGTCACTCGTTTTACAGCTTCTTTCATTGCCAATCCAAAAGACCTACTATATTCCATCTTAGACATGTTTGCCTGCTTAGTGTGAACCGTGGAGTGGCAATTCTCGATGTCCAGAGTCATACAACCCCCATTCAATCATTCCAACTGAAGCTACCGTCTTCGCGGAAACATGGCCCTGTGGTCCATTCAAAGTGTGTGTAATACCAGTACTCATTCGGATGTCTTCTGAATTACTGTCTAGCAGCTCTTTACAATCGCGGACTAATGAGAGAGCTTCGTCGGCTGATTTAACGGTGTAACCTTTGCCTGTACTGTGGACCGAGAAAGCCTCGTAAAGCTTGCCAATGGATACTAGAAAATTGGCGCACTCAATCACTGTTGTGCAGATCTTGATGGAATTTGTTTGCGCATCAGTGATGTAGATAACGTTTTCCGACTCTGTGCAAATTCCGATAGGTTGCCGAAACCGACAATTCTTTACCTTTCCATCGACGCTTCCCTCTTCATTTTCGACACCAGCAAAAATCTGTGCTTCTCCACGTGTCGTGATCTTCCACACAGATGACTTCATTTGATTAGTGAACAAGACTTCTGATCCACGAGCAGTCAGGAAACAGGGATGGTTAGTCATTTGCAATATGTTGGTTGATTCAGCACTTTCCAGGGACACTTTGCTTATACCCTCGCAATGCGACAAGAAGATATTTCCCTCACACAGACACATGCTGTAAATCTTTCTCCATAAATTGCCGTACTTCATGAATTCTTGCAAGTTTACGCCTCGCAGACCAACGCCATCTTTTTCTACTTGAAAAGAAGCAATCACTTTCGTACTGACAAAAACTTGGTGTAAGAGAAATAAAAACTCTCGAGAGCTCTGCCATTGATGCAACGCAAGCCAGAATATGGCACGCACTGATGTATTAAAACAAACGTCCGCAAAACTGACCAAAACTATACAGAAATAATATCATCTCACCGTATCACCGTAAGGTAAAACGCACAATCACCGCACACCGCGCCTTTTCCTGTCACCGCAACACCGCAATTTTGGAGCCTTAGTCACCGTATCACCGCACTAAAAATAGCCCAACTCCGTAACACCGCAAGTCCCCATGACCCCCCCTCTCAGCAATCTAGGACAACCTTTAAATTAACAAATATAATTTAACGTCCCATTGGCCTTATGTACTCTTATACAGTCATGTATGACATCAATTAAACACAAAAGAACTCGAATAAAGGCGCTATATGGACGCTTTTAATAAGGGGGCCTTTACACGTGCCCGGGTTGCGAGCCAACCCGCGCGGGTATCTCGCCAACCCAAGTCAACCCGTCTACGAATAAACTCCCTATTCACGTTTACACGATAGCCGGGTCAACCCATCTTACCGGGAAGTTCGAGCGCTTGCAAAGAAAAGAATTCTCAACTTTCATGGCAGTGGTCTAGTGACAAGATCGAATATTTGACAGTCTGTCTCAGAAGGACTACAAAACTGACATGGACTACCAAAATGTCGACTTCAATTCAGATGTCGTTCCCTTGTTTTCTCGCTTACGCGAACGAATAGGCGAGAATACAAGGCAACGACAACTGAAACAATCGGAATTTGCTGAAGACGTTTTTCAACATCACTAGCCCTGTTGTTTGCCATGTAGTTTAGTGAATAATTATCAACCACGTGCATGTCTTGACACCAGAGTTCTGCTTGGACAAAAACCCATTCCCAACGGGTTGAAGCTGTCAAGCTGAACCAAGCATGCAGGTTGAGAAAAGCTGACCCGAGTTGGGGAAAAAAGTAGCCAACACAGGTTTATGTTTAAAACATGAAAAAATAACCATGGGTGGTAAGCCAACCCGTTCGTGTAAAGGCCCCCTCAGTAGAGATATGCAATTTTCATACAATTAACGACGTGAAATTATTTTCAATTAATCGCCTTTCGATTTTTTTTAGTTCTGTTATATCAGGCAACTGTATATTTTCAATAAAGTTCAAAAAGAAGTTGAGTAGTCGTTAATGGAAGAAATAACGGATTGTGTACTTATTAAAAAAGTCTGTATGACAGGATGGTGGCCAAATTGGCATTTTTGAAAGTTGTCAAGATTCATGTACTCATGTACATAAATACAAGAAGCCCAGTTAATCAAAGCTTGTATTATAAGCAGTTATAGATCATTTTGATCCGTGTTTCGTGATTGGCCAAATGTCATCCGATTGTATGTCATGTTTCTATAGCTCGGTGGATATTTCTCATTCCCACAACTTTACACATGCAAACTAACAATTAAAATGAAACTAGAATAGCTTTCGTGTCTGTATTGTGATAAATATATGAATGACGTCATTTCAACCATAAGAATGCTTTGTGGAAACACGAAGCAAAAGAATCCTTTACGCATTTTTTTCCCCGATTGAAATATCATGGCGTCATCCACGTTTCTAATTACAGTATAGAGACACATGTATGGATAATTTTTTTATTCGTTTATTAAAATAACTGTTTTTACAAGCCTATAGAAAGACAACATTCTGTGCAACAAAATGAAAATTAAGAGGCTCTGCTAACGAACGAGGGCGTCATGCTAAATGCTATTATATGACCACACCAATTTAGTTATACATCAATCAACCAATCAGAGCGTGCATAACAAATTCTGTTAACTTCATCCGTGTGTCTGTATTATAAAAATGCCGCCAAACATATAAACTTTCCCAAAGTCCTTTTTCCGCTTTTTTTTGTCGGGGAGAGGAAAAAGGAGACGGAAAATGGACTTTTCCCACCTACTTGGCGCCATTTTTCTCCGATCTGACTGTGTCAGTATTTAAACAAATCACAGCGCAAAGGCTTCTTTGACATCGTAATTTATAAACGGGTTTGACACAAAAATGGCCAATGAATGTTTGAGGCGCTATAATCGTTTTGGTTTGGAGAAGCTTGCGATTCGCTTTAAATCATTCAGCGAAAACCAAGGAAAAGTATATGATGCATGGTTTAGGGTTAGGGTTGCTCCTACAAACCAGTCTATTCGTTATCGTTATCGATATCGACTATTTGAAACATGGTCACACGGCGACCGAAATGATTAGTGCCGTAACAGTGTAAACAGACCAACGTCTGCATGAAACATCGAATTTTTATTCCGCCTCGCAAACAAGTCGAACTGAGCAGTCGCGCAATCGAGCTCAGAGGAGGAAATTGAAATAAGATAGCCAAGGAAGGCAACTATAACTTCGTCTTCGTGACTTATGATTGTTAATAATAGCGAGGTTAATAGTGATATTCAACAGTCATCGTATAAATACGTTTCTCGCACTGTAAGGCTACGCCCACACGCACGTATCCGGATTTTTTTGAAAACGCAACTGTTTTTATCCGTTTTCGAAAACATCTGCGTCCACACGAGAATAGGAAAACGGCGTTTTCAAAAAGTTCCACTTTGGAGACCGTCTTCGAAAAGTTCCGTTTTTGATAACCGCTTCATCGTTTACGTGTGGACGGAATGCCAATCCGTAACAAAAAAGTTGCGTTTTCAAAAAAATCCGGATACGCATGAGTGTCATTAATTGTGTTGTTAAATGGTAAGCTGTTTTTAATTCAAAACTTATAAGAACAATTAATAATTTAAAAACCAAGTTCAAAACCCAGAATAATCGCTCGTATATATATACATATATATATATATAATATCTGACATTGGAGAGAACAAAGAATTTCGCGCCATTTATGCTAATTAAATTCGATTTCCTGCGAGCGAAATAAGTCGACAACTCGCAACTTCGTTGCTCATTCTCGCCTTCTCGCTACGGTTTGTTGGCTGTGTCCTGAATAAAACAACAAAGTAGTCGACTTGTGGCTAGTCTACCAAACATACTGAATGTCCCTCTGTACTCTGCGGGAAAATGAGCCTCGACCAATCAGCATGCACGCCGGCATACAACAATTAAAACTGGATGGAAACATGGAAATTATTCAAAGAAGAAAAAACGTTTTCTAGTTTGAATTCAAAATATGAGGCTCTTATTCTCACCTTTGTTCTGTCTGACACAATCAACATAATATTTAGCCACAAATTCAGGCTTGGAATTAGATGGACCAACTTCTAACCACATAATTCGTCGTGAATAACCATCAATTGCACCGTGTATACAAAAGCCGTAAGGTGTTAACTTGTCATGGCCATCGATGTGATAAACATAGTTTGGACCCTATACCCAAAAACAGATACAGTAACAAGTTGTGTGAAACAAAAATATTTTTATATGTATAATATAGGTTTCGTTACTGAACTAATGTAACAATGGCTAATTATTAAAAATACA
>CAXIUP010000222.1:100000-119456 GCA_964035015.1 Corallium rubrum | reverse complement strand
TAATTAAGCTATACAGTTAATAGTAAAGTTATCCAAACTTGACTTTGACAGAGAACTTTCTCAATATTGTTATGGATAGCTAGCACGTCAAATTTGAAGCTACTGTAAATAATATTAGATCGAT
Source organism: Corallium rubrum (assembly GCA_964035015.1). Classification (NCBI taxonomy): domain Eukaryota; kingdom Metazoa; phylum Cnidaria; class Anthozoa; order Scleralcyonacea; family Coralliidae; genus Corallium; species Corallium rubrum. The sequence goes on along the minus strand of CAXIUP010000222.1, from coordinate 119,332 downwards.
TACTATTATATAAGTTCCAAATTGAAATATGCTATATATATATTTTATCAATAAAGTATTACTATATTTAACAAGTCCCCAGTTACTTATACAAGCTATTTACAAATAATTTCCAGTTATTTACAAACTATTTACAAATAATTCCCAGCTATGTATTTGCAAACTATTTACAAATTATTTACAAAGCATTTCCAGTTATTTACAAACTATTTACAAAGAAGTTCCTAGTTATTTACAAACTATTTACAAATAATTTCCAGATATTTACAAACTATTTACAAAGAAGTTCCTAGTTATTTACAAACTATTTACAAAGAAGTTCCTAGTTATTTACAAACTATTTACAAAGAAGTTTAGTTATTTACAAACTATTTACAAAGAAGTTCCTAGTTATTTACAAAGAAGTTCCTGGTTATTTACAAACTATTTACAAATAATTTCCAGTTATTTACAAACTATTTACAAATAATTTCCAGATATTTACAAACTATTTACAAAGATGTTCCCAGTTATTTACAAACTGTTTACAAATAATTCCCAGCTATTTGCAAACTATTTACAAATTATTTACAAAGCATTTCCAGTTATTTACAAACTATTTACAAATAATTCACAGTTATTTACAAACTATTTACAAAGATGTTCCCAGTTATTTACATACTATTCACAAAGAAATTCCAGTTATTTGCAAACTATTTACAAAGAAGTTCCCAGTTATTTACAAATAGTTATCAGTTATTTACAAAGTATTTACAAAGACATTCCCCAGTTATTTACAAACTATTTACAAAGGTGCCCCTACGTATTTACAAATTAATGACAAACTATTTACAAACAAACTGAGAAGAAGAATTAAAAACCTCGTGAATTTACAAGCAATTTACAAACAATTTACAAACATTCATATCAATTTACATACTATGTCAATGTACCATTAGTTTGTAAATTGCATTTACAGTCTATTTACAAACAAGATACATACTAGAAATACATTAATGCAACAACCCCTCGCCGCTTTTATTAAATGAGTTTTTTGAAACACCCCCCACCCACCCACCCTGATGTAAAATAAGCACTCCTGATATGGGCTACAACCAATATAAAAACAAACAGATTTTAAAACAAATGATAATCCTAGAGATAATTATAGAATTTACGGATGGATGACTAACTGATTTAATGAAAGTTGAACATATCAAAGCAAAACTTAGATCTGGTTGTAAAAAATATATTGTTTTTATTGGAGGATTCAAAAGGGATAATTATTTTTAGCAAGCACTTAAATGGCTTATGTCTTCCCTATGTGGCTATGTATAAGTTACATGTTTGCAAGGGCAGAATTAAAAGTTAAAAGCTCAAAATTACATTTATCATAGAGTCCGAGATAAAAACAATTCAGTAGAATCGGATCCCAGAAAGAAGTATTAAACAGACCACGTTTCAGTCGAAAATTTGGAAATACAGCAAAAAAAAATCGCAAAAGCCCATGCAAAGTCAATGAATAACATCAACACAAGCTTATAAGGGAAGTGTTTTAAGTTAGCTTTAGTTAAGCTGACTTACGGTTTGGACGAGCGAAGGGAAAGCACGAAAACGTGAAGCTGTATATTGTTTAGGTTATTAAGACAACAAGAATCCTACCGTTTATAACTTTAACACTGAGTGACCACAACCACTGCAACTCAGATCGAGTTTTGTTTACCATACGGAGTTTGGTTTCTTCAGGTTTTCTGGTTTCGCTTCAAGATATATTAAACCGACTGTTTGTATCCTTTTCTTCGTTGTTCTCTTTTATTATTTAAGTGGAACAGGCTCCATCGAGGGCTCCATTTCGTTAAACAAAAGCAAAATACTGACAGATTTCATAGTTTTCTTCGTCGCTAGTCACCAGTGTCCAACTATTCTTACCGCGTGACACCGTACCAAACATATATATATATATAAATATATATATAAATAAACTATCTCCCAGATTTCGTCTCACTCGCTTTTTCTACACGCGTGTAAAATGGACTCCACGCGTGTCGAGATTAGCACCCTCACCGGGCTCCGGGCCTTCGGCCCATCGCCCGGCTCGGGGACTATTTACATAGTATGGAAGAAGGCTGATTTTTCCAGTGATTTCGATGTCTGTACCCTATACATTCAGCTTGCCCATTTTCGATTCTTTCAAGTAACGGCCGGCAACTTTTCCAGAAATTGTTTTAAAGGTCTCCGCTGGCTGCATGGTCATGCATACAGATAAAAACCCGCGTCTAAGGCCCAGGTCAAACGTCGCTCTTCTCATACGCCGAACCTAACGCAAATCAGCATAAACAAAGGATTTAGCTTATTATCATTAGGTTCGGCGCATGAGAAGAGCGACGTTTGACCTAGGCCTAAGAACCATCATTTTCACAAGTCAGCTTAAAAACTTGTTATATATTTGGCATCTGCTGAGAAATCAGTGTATTCTATTATTTCGAAATATAGTATAAGGTTAGATATACTGCCGAAACAGAGAACGTAGGAATCTCTTTTGTAGGTGAAATTATATTTTTAAGGGATGAAGTTCATGTTGCTGTTCAAAAAAACTAGTTCAATATGAACGTGGTCCTTTGTCCCTGTGTCACATATATATATATATATATATATATATATATATATATATATATATATATATATATATATATATATATGGCTAGTCTAACAGCTTATAAGACACTTGCGCACATTTTGGTTGTCCGATTTAACTCGGGATTTTAACTCGGGGATTTTTTCCAGTAAGGTCTCAAATAGAAACCTGTTTCTCAGGGTTTTACAGGTTCTCTTGTATGTCGAGGGTGTAAATGCCAAATTTCAGCCGCTAGAATCCACGTTCTTACACGTGGCTTTGCACTGTATTCAAAATTTTGATATAAGTAATCACTTCTCCTCTGACAACTGTAACCCATACGCATTTTTAAGGCACCGCACTGTTGGCTGACGAAGTTTAAAATGTTCTGTTAAAGTGAAGTCAAACAATTTGACGTTAGCTTTCGGCACAGATTCTGTCCATGGAATCATGTCTCTCCCACATCGTTTATTTACTGGTTTCCAAGCTGTTGTCCAGTTCCCATGGTACCACTCGATATCAATATTGTTATCATCAATACCTACCACCTTCCCAATCTGAGGTATTTCTTTGTAGTGAGGGCAATGAACAGCAACCAGTTCCCCAATATCTATTTCGTCCATTGTCGCATTTTCGATTACATCACGTTGCGTTTTCTTTGGCTTTCTGTAGGCTCCGGAATATACCTTCAATACATAGAGACGTATAGTAACTATACTAATATATATATATATATATATATATATATATATATATACATATATATACATATATATACATATATATACATATATATATATATATATATATATATATATATATATACATATATATATATATATATATACATATATATAAGATATATATAAACGTTTTGTAGGTGTTCAATGTTCATTATTACTGGCAATCACTATAATTTTCCAGATCAACACATACGACCTAACAAATTGAGAGGAAAAAAATTGCAAATGTTTAAATTACCCATAAATTGAATTATTAATCAAGTTGGAATAGATAACACGGTTTTATTTATACACTAGTTTTGTATTTGTATTTATCATTCTGAAACTTATAATCAGCCAATTTTAAGAACATAAAATGTTGTCCAAGACCGCCTTAAGGTGTCTCCACACAGTTTCTTGAGAAATAAGAAATACAGGTTTGAGAGTCCAAAATACGTGATTAAACAATTCGGAAAAAGAATAAAACTAGATGTTATGCATAGTTAAACAGTCTGACAATCAAAAACTGTTACCAAATAAATAGCAACAGTTGTTGCTATGGCAACAATGACTTTTCAAAATGGCTGCCACTTACCTTTGAAACTAATTTAATTCGAAAAAAACTTTGGTGACCGCCAATTTTTTTTTCATTAAAACTTAAAGTATGAATAATCAATAGGCCGGTTTTAAAAAAATTCTGCAGAACGAATTTTTTTAAAAATTAACAAACATGATTTTTCCAGAAATAAAATTATCTCAGTTCTACGAATTAAATTAGTTTGAAGGGTAATTGGCAGCCATTTTGAAACGTCATTGTTGCCATAGCAACAATCGTTGCTATTTATTAGGTGACAGTTTTTGATTGTCAGACTGTTTAACTATGCATAACATTTAGTTTTATTCTTTTCCCGAATTGTTTAATCATGTGTTTTGGACTCTCAAACTCCTAATTTATTGACAATCAAAGTCCGATAAGCTATTATTATAATTATCAATATAATGTACCTCGATTAGACCGTCCCCCTTTTCTTTGGATGCAAACTTCTCCAGAATGGAACTTAAACTCGAAACAGGCTCGCCAGGTCTTGTTCGGTTGACCAAATCGTCAATAGGCCACGTTTCCCTTACAGTCTTTGAATAGGTCTGTTCCACATTTGTACCTAATATAGTATAAATACGATACGTGAATACGTCATATTCCGTGTCACAATTAAACAAGCTAACAGCAGAATCAAAAGCAAATGTGGTGCTAATAAAGAAAATGTTATATATAATTTAATTATTTATTTATTAGAAATGGTACCTTCAAGCTCAACCTGCTCTGCACTATCATACAGGGCAGCTTTTTCCTTTTCCTGCTGTATAAATAGTTTCCACTCTTTTATTTCCTCTTCCTTAAAGGCACCTATCTGCAACCCCTTTTCCAACATCCCATCCAGTTTATTCAACCCCATCGCTTCATAGTTAGGTTTAATAATGCTGGGAATTCCGGTTGGTGTGCTTTCTAATACGGTCACTGGAGGATATTTGGATGAATCCCAAGGTTCAGAATTCCGCTGCTTATAGTGCATCGTTACTAATTCATTTTCAATAAAAAATGCAAAGTGGTAGAAACAACGTAAATTATGTACTCCTTTCATATGTGGTAAAAGCCATTCTTTGATTGCGTACAAATGATGCTCGAGAAACCCACTGCGGTACCGCACCTTCTTCACCTCGTTCGCCCCCGGCTTGTCTGTACGATGTTCGTATGAGATGAATCAGATCTTTAAAGGTTAGGCAACCTAACCTTGATAAGGCCACAGAGAGTCGTGAAAATAACTGATCACAGTCGATGTGTGTGTGCCCAGGTTTTAGAAAACAGACCTCAAACTTTACAGAAAAGAGAAAAAAAGCTATATATTCAAGTAAAAAATTACACAAAAATTATATGTATCTGGCATCCGCATTGATCGCAATTTGCAAAATTACTCCCTACACCTCACATTTATCACATTGCTTATTTAGTTGCTTATACAAACCCGTTCACAAACTTTAATCTGCACCAAGTATGCTATAAATGAGAAGACAAATTGATTCTTGTTTTCCTTTGCTGTGTTATCTAACTGAAGATATATAACATCTGGTAAAAACTCTCTGTTTATCCACATAACCTAAAAATAGATCAGACTTGTCTTGATAACATGTTTGTGTATAATACAATACGATGACGTTATTTGACTACAAGTAGCGTAATGCTTTGTCAGTGTTATGGTAATATATGGAGGATACTGGCAAAGCATGCTGAAATGATTGGTGTATTGGATGGCGTGGAGTTTGTCGTGTTTCCACAGTAGAGTTATAGAAACACGTCTTTTAGTCAATCACCGCGCTCGTTTTCAAAATGTTATTTTTTAAATAAGCGTACTGTATGTATTTATAGATGTCAATTTTAAGTATTTGGGTCGATTTAATTGGGGCTACGCATGCATGTGTGTCATTGTTTTGTTTAGCGCGCTTCCATATCATAATTGACGCATTTCACGCTCAGTACCTGCATTAGAATATTCATTGTCAGGTTGCTATCGTGCTTGTGCTGACGCTAGTCTAAGAACAGGATTGGAGGTCTGCCGTGAATCATTGAACCGACGATGTGAACTCGGAGCTTCGTTGCGTTTACCAGTCCTTTGTAAGGGAGTTTCGAGAACGGTAGTTCTGTCTTGTTCTGATCCATTCCATCAATTGCAATAGAGACGAACTGGTGAGGAGGTTTGTGGCCATCAGCCGCCCTTTTGTGGTAACACTTTCGCTCTGCTCTACAATATTAAAAATACTACTACAGTTGAATAAAAACCTCTCCCTGAGCTTTTAGCCATAATTCCCAAACTCATTAATAATTCATTAAGAAAAGACAAAAGGAATTCAGTTATCGAGACGTTGTTGGTAAATGTAGTAATAAATCTCACCTCATAAGTTCACCGTGATCTTTTCTCATCTGAAATATTTTCTCACGCATCTTGGAATCGCACGTCATTTTCAGTTCATCTTTTATGTTGGTGCAGAAGTCACACTTTCCCATTCTATTATCCTAAGATTGGACGATATACAACTCCAAATAAAAATCCAAACAAAAATTACGAAATGCTTGATTAGTTTAAGGATTTACAGAATAGAGGAATATTAAACCTGAACGACATCCTCAGAGAAACATGAAGATAACTGAGATATCATGATTTCTTGCACACTAGTCCGGTTGTGTCTATGATAAGATTATAGCAGCTCTGATTTTGTGCATGGTTGTATTCAGAAAATTTTGTAGAAGGGGGATCAAGTTTAATACAGCAAATTAATTTGTCAGAAAAATACTACTTTTCTCAGAGTAGAAAGCTTGAAATTTCGGCAGTTCACCTCCTTTGCGATTTTTAATAGACGCGACAATAGTGTAGATCAATTTAGTCTACAATGAAAGAAAATATTTTCACGTTTCTCTTCTTAATTGAAAGAGAGCGTATTACCGAATATCGTTTACCCAAAGAGGGTTAAATAGACGTGCTATAAAAAACTAATTTAACATCGGATGTAACGACAAGAGATAAGAATTTCTTAATTAGGTGAGGTAATACGGGAAATATTTTTCTCCAACTTTCAACGCAACTTTGTTGCGCTGCAAGTTGGAAAGCGTTGTTGCACGTATTACCACCCACCTTAAACATTGTCACGCAACAACGATTTTGTTGCAAGTTGAAAAAAATTGTTGAAAAAAGTAGACTCCAGTTCTACTTGCTGTAACATGCTGATTCAACTTGCAAAAAAATCATTGTCAACGCTCATTGTCAAAATCAACAAGGCTATTCAATTGCAACGCAACGCAACAAAGTTGCAGCATTTTGTTGCTCGTATTACTTCACCCTTAGAGGTATGTTGTGCCCGCCAATGCATTATTGAACCAAGGGAGCACGTTAGAATGTGATAGTTCTTGTATAAAATAAAATAAACTTTACTTACCTAAGTTGTTGACGTTTTGTGCGAGTCGCCGAGTTCGATAAAACCGCTGACGATATGAGCCCCCGACGAGCGAGCCGAATACTCTCCGAAGATACGCGAGGGCGGAGCGGGAAGGGAAAAGAGAAGGGGAGTGCAACTACGAGATTTCTTTCGACAATGCTCGTAGCACGTTGCTATGCACATAGAGTGTTGCTATGCACAGAGAGTGTTGCCATTTACAACAATTATATACGAATACCGAGACAACAGATCTTCGTGATATTCACAGCAGGACGTAAGTTGTTTTCATTGAATGATTTATCAATTTGGACTCTGATGAGAAAACCGTTGGCTTTCATGAACAAGTTATAAGTCATTTTGAATTTTTATTGTCAGAGTCGCGCCATCGTGGGTTTGTTTGTCGACGCTCCAGGAGTATGATTTCAATACCGAAGAAGCCCACAACATATACAAAAGGAGTTAGATTGCAAGGTCAACCAACTAATCGTTCAAATTTTGGGAAGTTTTTGTTTCATTTATTTTCCTTCGTGAGTTCGTGCGAGAAGAAGAGGAGACGAGTTTGTAGAACGATCGACCAGTACGAGTACTGATCCTTTTGTGTTAAAACTATTCATTATATATTTTTAATAAAATTCTTACAAGAACTTTAATAGGGTAGTTAGTAGTTACTTAACGAGTCGTAGAATATGATAATTTTAGTGTATTTGGCTCGATCTTGTATCTACTGCTACGAGAAAGGTTGCTACGAGCATACGGAGAAAAGCTATCTCTAAATGAACCATTTTATTGGCTGAAAGCCATCACGTGCTCGGTAGTTGCACTCCCCTTCTCGTTTCCCTTCCCGCTCCGCCCTCGCGTATCTTCGGAGAGTATTCGGCTCGCTCGTCGGGGGCTCATATCGTCAGCGGTTTTATCGAACTCGGCGACTCGCACAAAACGTCAACAACTTAGGTAAGTAAAGTTTATTTTATTTTATACAAGAACTATCACATTCTAACGTGCTCCCTTGATTGAACCTATTGAGATGGACCACTGGGCACTAGCATTCTACATTACAATGTTATAGCGCGTCAATTATGTACACCAGCTCCCATAAGCCGTCAATTAAAAATGTAAGTCGTTGTTAGGTGTGGAGTTCATTGGATTTTTACTCAAATTTTAGACAAACACCACTTAAAATTAAGATTGATAATAAATTGTAATCTGATTAGGTCATATAAATACCTTTGGAATTTTAACGTAGCTGAACTCCCGTTTTGATTGAACGAAAGGTATCTTTAGAGCAGGGATCTTGTCCTTGTGACCTCAATGTTTCAACCATCTCCAGATATATATCTCGCCATGTGATGGAAGCAGAAAGATGGACAAATTGACTGTTGGGCATTTTCTCTCCATTTTCTTTTACATAATTCTCCAGGAATATACTTACACACTCGTTTTTTATAGCTGCTCTCGAGCTGCCTGTTGCTCCATGGTCCACCACTCGAAGGCCACGCTTATATTCCTTTTTAATTCTGAAAAAAGTTCGCCTGGTTATTCCAAGAACGCTTATCCACGAAAGATAGCACACTGCTATTCCAGCAATATCGAAAGCGAAATCTCCTGGGGTATATTCATGGGAGGCGAACCAGTCAATCATAAACTGACGTTGTGATTCATAGGTCGGGAATCTTGAAACCATATTCAATCGTGTAGATTCAATCTGATGCAGTGAAAGCTTTTAACTGTAAACACTTTTCTGGGCAACAATTTTCTTCAGTTAACTCTTTTGGTTGTTTGACAGTAGATCTCTTTTTGCCTAAAACAATACGTTTAAGCAATAAGGTGTTTTGACCACATAATCTGATGTTACACGGGATGATTTTTTAAAGAATTGATGGGTGTAACATGTCATGCATGCATTCATGAACGATTTTTAATAAAAATTTTATTTAATTTAAAAATTATTTATTTACTTATTTATTTATTTCTTTATTTATAGCTTTTGCAACAACATTAAATTACATACAAGTGCCACAGTGCTGATAACATCTTCCCATTTTCCCTTTTTCAATATTGTATCATTACTTATTCTGAAACTTACCTCGTTCTGGGGGGTTTTCAGTCGCACAGGATTCAGTGTCCATGTCACATCTGCGTTTATTTGAGTATTCAGTTGAATCAGATGAATAGATATTTATTTGTGTATCTGTGATTTTAGAATCCAAAGAATCTGTAGACTCTGCGTTTTCTTTACTCTCTAGTGCTGATCCCGTTTTATTTTTCTTATCAATGCGACATGTGAATTGGTATACATCATCAGCTAAATATCCCATAATCCCATAATCTCTGAATCACTAGTATTACAGTCCTCGTTAGGTGTGCGGCAGTCAAATTGAGAGAGCTTGCTTAGCTGTGGTGGTACTACGAGATCATCGCTACTGCTCACTGCTGCATCACGATTTGTTTGATTTACTTCAGTAAACGAATCAGTAGTAGAAGAATCAGAATGACCCTGGAGAAACTTGTCTGATTTTTTAACAGAAATTCACTTGAAAAGACAGTCGCTTTTTGTGCTGTCTCATGATTTCTAATATCTCTAACTGTAAAACCAAGAAAATCTTCTACTGATTCCTCGTCACTCGTGGTCGACATCGTTTTATCATTAAAACACAATATCGATGTTCGCGGTCTTTAATAGGGGAGTTCAAGGTTTTTCCCGCCATATTGCAAGGGGTGCAAAACCATTGGGGCGAGCGCGCGGCCATGCCTATATATCCTTGTTAAAATCATGTCGAAACTCGAGAAGCAAGAAGGATATCACTTCGGTTTTTATCGAATTCGTCTTTAATCGTCGTTTGGATAGCTTTTCTGTGGTCTGGTATGTTCGTTCTTTGATTTTAGACCATTATCGTTGATAACCAACGTGTAGAAACGCTATAATACGAAAGTTTCCTCAACTGAGGGGTGGCTGCGCTGTTATGACGGGCACAACTGAGTGACGATTTCAGCAACGCAATGTAAAACTTTATCTCCAACTCTCTTGTAAATAACTCGAACTTCAAGCGTATAGTAACGTAAGTAACCAGACTTCATCTTCATCGTCTGAAGTCTGAAAATCCTCTTTCTCATTATCAAACGAAGTGTATTTATATGTATATCTCTTTCTCGCAGGAAAGGGATACGTTTGGGTTACGCGTGTTTACTTCTATATATACACGTTCTTAACTGGTATATACATAAAAATTAAATAGATTTGTGCATCTTGGCTATACTAAATAGATTTATATCACCACATCTTATAGTAACTACGTGCACCAACCTTATCTTCTCTATCACACCCAAGTATGCATGCATAGCTACATGCATGCAAGGATTTTCTACGTATACCCATTTCTAGTAATAATTCCTAGTATTATATACTTTAACATTTACAGGTTGAACGAAATTTATGTAGAAACCCCAAAAGGAAAGGAATCAGTCTGCAAAATTAGAGAAATTGTTCAAAACAAGTTCGGCGATATTTCGAAAGGAGAAACTGGAAGAATAGTTAAACTGGCTTTTCCGAACATCAAAAGAAAGAAACACCATGGCGGAACAAGTTACTTTTATGAAGGTATCGGTGAACGAGAAAGCGGGCAGTCAACCACTGCTGCTACTGTTCCTGACGCTCAGCCAAACGAGAACTATCGAGAAATCGTAGATGTGATGGAAAAGGAGGGATCCACATTGCAAGCTAATTTAGGAGAGGAAAAAACGCATAATGCTATCATCACAACAGAACTAGAACAACTTGGCGCTTTGCTAGAAGGAAAAAAATGCATACTGCGCTGAGATTGAAAGTAAACTTGATGAACAATCAAAAGAGGCGCAAGAAGTGAAAAAAGCTTACCGCGAGGCGAAACTAGAAGTCGAGACAATCACGAAACAAACAATGCTCACTGTTAAGAAATTGCAATTAACTCAGGAAAAGCTTGATGTAACCAAGTCCAGGTTAACTGATTTAAAAAGTCATTATAAGGAATCGTGTAAAACAACTAGTGCAACTTCACAGAGTGCGACCACTCATGATTTACCAGTCATAGCGAACAATCAGTTGGTTAAGGAAACGAGTACTAGTGGTAGATTAGGAAGCGGTTCTTTCGGTGACTGTTATTTAAGACAGTATAGAAATATAGAGGTATTTATAAAATATTGTAGGGAGTCCTCGCGAATCTGTAATAAGGGAGACTGAATTTATTCGAAAATTACAGGGTCATCCTAATTTACCAATACTTTTCGGAGTAAGTCCAATAAAGCAGGATCCACCTTACATAGTAACAAAATTCCACGGGGTTCAGTCAAGTCGACACCTTATACAACGCGCTATCTTCCAATCTATGCATTTATTCAGTTAAGTCATTTACGAAACTAGCCTTGCATTTTGGAAAAGCATTAATGGATATGCACAACTGTAATATCACAACGATCTTAAAACTAATAATGTTGTAGCCCATTTGGTAGATAGTGAACCTAGTGCAGTCATTATTGACTTTGGTAAAAGTCGTTATGTTGACAAGGCGAGATGTAAACACATCCCTTTGAACGAGCGAGATGAGTATAAAACAAACTACCCACACATTGCCCCAGAATTAGTAAATGGAACTTGTACGCAATCCTTTGCTAGTGACATATATTCGTATGGGATTTTATTAAGTAAAGTAAATAAAATAACTGGAAAGCTAGATGTCACTGTTCAAATGTCTGCAATAGAAAGGCCTGAGAAGAGAGGATTAATTGATACTATAATTGGATTAATTCGAAATGCAATATTAACAATGTAAACATTGGTTTTTAACTCCTCACAACTCTGTAAATAAATCATAATAGTTCTGAAATAAACATAAAAGAATATGAGTTTTAATATTTCATTTGTATTGGTTTGGCGTTACAAATGCATGTTGGTATGTCAGGGATGTGCATGTTACGAGTGACATTGGAAGTTGCCTTCGTGCAAACTCCACCGGATACAAATATGATGAAATTATACTTCCTGTGGAAGACGCCCTTACACAGTTTCACACCTTTTTTTGGATTTCCTGTCCTATATCGCCAATTGTCTCTAAACCGGATTTGCACTCGACGGTATGTAGCGCACGCAATTAAGAGTTTTTTCTTGAACAACATGAATACTCTTGTACTTTTGTTCCACACGGAAGATCATCATAAGAATAATAAGGGCCGCGCAACATTTTACATCTGTTTTGTTGGTTGCGAGTCGCAACTAACTTGCGCAGTGCAAATTTAAATCACTTTATATCTTTAAAGCAAAAGAAATGGTAAACGAGATCTTATAAGATAATTAAAGTACACGTTCTCTGACCAAAATAATTTTTTTATTATGACTCACAAAAACTGTGGTAGATCACACTCACAAGTTTACTATAAGTCACGTTAAAAATACTTACCAGTTTTATCAGCAATATCTCCTGTCTCCGAAAATAATGTGTTCTAGTGCAAAACGTTGTCGGAAATATATCTTCATGCAGTTGAGCCGGACACCGCGGGTCTAAAGTATACTCCTGAATCGTATGTAGGTTTGTGCCATTTTGGAAACTTATACCGTTAGTAGCTAGTCCAAGGTGAAAAATTAATTGCCCTAAAAGCATACAAAAAATAGCCCATTATAAAGATTTCATTAAATGGAGTCTATTGGTGCTTATTTCATAACAATTGGACTTTTCGTTCAAAAGTTATGCAATTTTAATGTTCTCCGAATATGCAAATTTTTTGACAGAATTATAGAAGAAATTTAGTAACCCTTGCGGCACCAGTAAAAATGTTAATTTCTCGATAAATTGAAAGATCTGTAACTTTAAAACCAAATTAGCTATTAATTTCAAATTTTCAGATCAACTAGTCCAGAAACCTCACAATCTATATTGACATTCAGTGGATCACATTTTCAACTGCCGTTGCCATGACTACGATGACGTTTACGACAGCCATAGCAACTACAGTTTTGTGGTTAATTTATAGTTTTAAGGCCTTAAACAAGAAACTAAAGTGGTATTAGATTAGAAAAGTGGTTTTTATGTTTAATTTCATTATATTTAAGTGCAATTTGCATACAGATGTGTTACCATGGCAACAATATACTAAAGTTTCAAAATTTTGCTGTGTTGCAAAATTAGGCAAAAAAACTAAAAATTTGAAGAATCAATTTTGGATCTTACCCCTTGCAACTCCACATACTTGACAATATCTAACTTCTCCTTATAATGTGGCTACAGCAGTTGCCAGTTACTACTTGAGAATGGTAATTGGGAATAGATTGGTCAGGAACAGAAGATGTTTTGGGACCAGTAAGGAGACGAATAAGGAAAGTTTAGCAACAAATCATTTGACATATCAGGGATTGAAATTGTCAATCAATTTGTAGCTTTAAAGTTGTTCCTTAGTACATGGGTGGCTTCTGCTGTTAGGGCATTGCCATCAGTGACCGCTGAGATCTGAAGTTAAGCCTGGTTGGACGGGGTTAGTACTTGGATGGGTGTCCACCTGGAAATAACCTTGTGTTGATTTTCCATCTTGGAACTCATGAGAGTAGAGTTATTACAGTAGTTCTGGTAGTTGATCTCTCCAATGAGAGTAGAGTTATTACAGTAGTTCTGGTAGTTGATCTCTCCAATGCTTCGAGAGTTTTCCTCTGTGTTCTCCGGTTTCCTTCCACAGTAAAATCAACACTTAAGTAAGATCTGGTCCGTGGCAGCATTCGGCACCTTTGGTGTACCTTTGGCTCGTCGACTTTTGAGTTAAATTGTAAAGTCACACGTCTGTTGTGTGTTAATAAGACAATTATTATCATTACAAAAATATGTTAATCAATTTATTAGTTCCACCACTTATTTTCATTTTGACCACCAGCAATTTTTAATGTTACAACCCAGCTGCCTCAATTTCTTCTTTAGTTGCAGGCCTGACAACAATCAACCAATCCTTCTTGTAATCCTCCAGCAATTTAACCTCAAACACATCATCGAAATCATCATACTTAACCGCAAAATCACAACTAGTATCATATTGGTCATCATCATAAACTGCCACAACAGTCCCATCATACCAAATTTCTTCACCGTCAATCTCCCACTTGTGTTTGATTCTCTTCCCAAATAACTTTGGTACTTTCCTTTTTGGCTTCTTCGCTCTGGGTTCTAGGGATGAATGCTCTGCAGTATCCGTAGCTGTCTTCTCTTTCAGTGCTTCCTTGGCCTGGTTTAATATATCTCTCCTTTCCTGCTCTGGTCGGACAATGACTTCCATTATTTCTTCGGCTCTAGCTTCCGGCGTTTGTGCACTAAACATCATAATCTTTGCCAAATTATCTTGTAGCTCTGAGACTGTGAATGGTCGTCTTTTCTTGTCTACCGTCGTACCCATTTGCAAGAGCTTCTTGTCTGGAACTCTTTGATCAAGAACAACTTTTCGAAAATCCAACTGCAGTTTCAAGGCGCAAAGCTGCTTTTTCTTTGGCTGGTCTTTGAGTTGGTTCCGCATTTGGTCTTCACTCTTCCAGAGCCCACCGATCTTCTCAATCTCTGCACAAAGCTTCTCTTTCTGTGCCTCTTTCTGTTGCTGCTTTACTCGCATAGCTAACTTTTTTCGCTCTTGCGCATCCATCCTTGATTGCAAAATCCCCTTCCGTTTTTCTTTGTACATGGTGATTCGGTTAGACGTCTCCTTCATTGCGATTTCAACAGCCTTTTCCTGTTCAGCTTCAGACTTTCCTTCCAGCCAACTACCTGTCTTGTTATTCAAATACATAATAACACCACTGGCAGCAATCGTAGTCATATTGGGCTTCTGGTGAAACTTCCTGTCCATCTGGGCGAAGTCCCTCTCTGACAGAATGTTTGTTTTCTTACAAAGAGCTGTTTCCTCTCTTATTTCCTCCGATGGCTGGTAATACTTTCCGCCAGGTAGCTGATCAGCCAATTGGTTGTGCACAACAATACCACATGTGCAACACATCAACTCTAAGCATTCTTGGGTAAGAGCATCAAACTCTACATTGTTAGTGTCCTTGAAAAGTTCCTCATAAATGTTATCTTTAGTGATTGCTGTTTCGCCAAGAAAACATTCACCATCCAACATCATCCCTGAATTCTCACCACATCGCTGAAGATGAACCTTTAGGTTGAACCAGACAGGATTCAAATCGAAAATATGCCCTTCCTCTTCAATTCTCCTCCACAGAGGCCCCGTGATGAGTTTATTGAAAATGCCCAGTGCCCTGAAGCCTGCCAGATAAATGGGATTACCGATATCTCCAGCAATGGATGTGTGGAGGAAGTTGTTGGATTCTATCCTTGACAGAAATTCCTTCAAGTGCTCCCTGTGATAGTATGCAGCGCCTCCCAGCACAAAATAGATGTTGAATCTGTGGTGCAGGAAGGAAACAATGTGGTTATCAACCTCAAGCTTCTCCAGAAAGGCCTTCCACTCTGTTGCTTTTCCATTCCTTTGGTCTCCGTGGGTGTATGAGCAGAGCTTGGATACTTCATAGAGCAGGTCATAAACTCTGGAGTTACTGGTACAGAAACCGCCATGCTCATCTGTGGTGGCTGCCAGCTTGACCCATTCTTTCATTGCTGTTTCTGCATAAATTCCAAGATTATGGATAACATGTAATCCACAGAAAACATGGTTGATCGTCGCTATTTTTGACTTCTCGCTGTCTGGCAAGTTGGCATAGTTCTCAATAGCAAGAGGTAGGACATTTTCTCGCCATTGCTTCAACTGGTCACAGAAGCTTTTATTTGTGACCACTCTGTCTGTCATTAGATTCTTAATTGATGCAACAAGGTGTGCAACTTTAACTTCCACTTCCTCTGGTTCAACCAGAAGTGAAGCCATTTCATGCAAAACATTTCGAAAGGTGTCCAAATAGCATTCAGCTTCCCCAGATAGCATATCTTCTACAGACATTGTGTAGGAACCACTCGGTGTAACAACTTGGAATGACCCTTTCTCTTCAAAGTTATACTTTGTGCCATCCATGTGCAAAACATTGTGCTGACCTTCAATCATTGCATCGGCTACTTGCATTTGGGCCAAGATTCTTGACTCAACCATCAATCGGCTTGCAACACTTTTAGTGGGGAGCCTATCAACTTCAATGTTCGTTAGTTTCTCCAAAACAGCTCTGATAACTTTCTCACAATTTCGAACACTTAAGTTCATACTAAGTAATTCATAGTATACCATTCTGATCTCCTTTGTATATTTCCCATCCTTGAATGTTTGCACAAATGTTTTCCCAAGGACATTTTCCACCTCTTCCTTCAACTTTTCATTTTCATTCTCTAAACTGCTCACATTTTCTTTTAGATCTTTTAATTCTTCTTCCTTGCTCTTGGATGCTTTGTCTGCTTTGTCCTTGTAATAGTACACCTTCTTCCTTTCATTCTCATATCTATGATTGGTCTCTATCAGTTTCTGTTCTAGGCGCTCTACACGAAGTGCAAGATCCTCATTTATTTCTTCAAGAATGGCATTTTCCCCTTTTGATTTTGAAATGGCATCATCTTTCCTCTTTTCTCGCTTATTCACATTTCTTGGAAAATAATGAGACAGTTGCTCCATCTTCTGCTGCAGTTGCTTGTTCAGCTTATCATGTCTCTTTTTGAGTCGATTTAATTCAACCTGCAATCCAGTAATTTTTTGTTGCTGCTCTTTCTGAACTCGTGTTCCATTCTCAATCTCATCAACTAAGCTAGTGAGTTGAACATTCAGCTCTGTAAGCTTTTCATACTCATCATACAAATCACTAATAGCATGACACTGAGCATTAGAATGATTTAGATTACTAGGACTTTCCTGATCTTCACTTTTTTCGCATGGTGTTGGCACTGGACAAGGATAGGCACTGCTCAATAGCAAATCTCTAGCAGTTTTATCTCGAACCAACTCAAGGAACTTGGTGTGGATTCTCTTGAAATCAAATGAGAGATATTGCGGCGTTGGATCTTCAACCATTCTAAACTTCTTGGCCAGCCATTTTCCAATAGTGCTCCATGTAATATTGCTTGTTTTCAACTTATACCTTCCAAGCTCATGAAACATCCCGATTGTTATTGCCCGATCTTCATCCAATTCAATTATATTACCACCATTGAGCTCCTCTAGTTTAAGCCATTTTCCAAGAACTTTCCACTCTTCCGATGGCTTCACCAGAACTTCACAGGCCAGTATCGTTGCAGCAACCTCTGGCAGTTTGCGAATCTTTTCTTTTAGTTTGCAAAACTTTCTGACAATATTTTGAATATTTATCTCATCACCATCTAAGTCACCATTCAAACATGGGAGCATTTTTTTGAGAGCTTTATTTCTATTAGTAGAGTAATTATCTGCAATCTCAAACAGCTTTTCAAAGATCTTGATAGAAATAGTGCAGTTATCTGCAATTCTAAAATTTCCATCACAAAGTTCATTCTTCTCTTCTTCCGTGAGGAAACTGAGCTTGGAAAAGGCTTCTTCTTCCATTTTAAAAGTCTAAAGATGTTTGTTTACCCGATTTTAACATTATTTTAGCCTTAGGAGAAATTAGACATGGTAAAACTGTGGGCAGTGGGGTACTGGGGTAATACTGTAAGTATAGAATGTACATTTTTCCACACTCACTTGATGTCAAACTCAGCCTATTGAATTAATTTCAAATTTACTTTGTATATTTTCAATAGAATTGAAAGGATTATATAATATTCTGGTTATTTACTAGTTATAAAGCCAGGTTTCAAGAGACAAGTTGCTGTAGATCTCAAAACTGGCAGCACTTCAGCAGTGATATAACTTATAAGACATTAGTGTGCCAAGTAGGCAGTGCAGTGATAGTGTAGAAAACAACAAATCGAAAATAAGGTAGCTGGAAGGTTGATGCTTATACTATTAAATAATGTGCAGCCAGCCGTGTACTGCGTCTGCAGTCTGCTGAATATTTTTGTATATTTCGATGGATCAGACGGGCAATACACTACTACACCAGCCTTCCTTATTTTACTCAAGGTTTAAACATTGCTGTTTGTCCCCTCAAGAGTCCTTTAGGATTTTACACTGTCACTAGCGACTGCTTCCACACGCATGCCATTTTTCGCGCCAAAATCCAATATGTTATAAATGGCAATGGTGGAAAATTAGTACGAGCGTTAGCACTTTAAGGTTATTTACAACTTGATGCCATTGTCATATAAACGCGAAATTTGGCCACAATATAGCTGAAGCATTGATATAACCAAAAATAATTCTGAGTTATAACTAACCTTAACACTTTCCACAAAATCACAAGCTGAAAACTGAAATTGTCGTTGAAAATCACACAGAAGTCCTATCGAAACAGCAGAGCCACGATGTGATAGAGAAGACTGGGTACTATCAGCCTGCCAAATTTGGTAGCATTACATCATTTGCATCATGTTGAAAACAAGGTTCATTGCCTGCATGTCTCTCAAACAATGCGCCCGCCAAAATGGCGGCCGTAACAAAATCACAAAAGCTGGAATGAAATTCGCGCTCGCAGTGTTTGTTAAAGAAGTTTAAACGGTAAGTAACACATACTAAACGCTTGATAAATGTTTCTTCTATCTTTCTATACCTAATTTATTTGGATTCACGCCATTTGAGAAGACATTTTTTCCAACCAAAATGCTTATTTTTTTTTGAAATCGGAGCTTTGTCAGGCGCTCGCCTGCACGATCTGGGACTACCTACCGTTAGATAGAGCGTTAATTCTGGAAAACATATGTGAATTAGAAAAAATCGTAGAATACCAACGGAGAAAAATCTATTTGAACTGAGATGAGCGCCAAATATCAAACAAATGGCAATTATTGGGTCAAACCCAATCATATTTAAAGTATCCCTGAATCGTCTGTAGGTTTGTGCCATTCACGAAACTTGTACAGTTAGATAGAGCGTTAAATTCTCTACAACATATGTGAATTAGAAAAAAATCGTATAGAATAGAACCCTGAAAAATCATAGTGTCTTAGTCAAAAACTTTGTTGGAAATATATAATT
>CAXIUP010000222.1:0-95000 GCA_964035015.1 Corallium rubrum | reverse complement strand
CTAAAAATTCATGATGTTGCCATTTTTGACACTCATGTGAGGCTAATAATCAGAAAAAGCAAAACAGACAAATATAGAAAAGGCAACGAGGTGGTTATTAATAGGTCAAACAAAATCACTTGCCCTGTTCTTAACCTAGAAAAGTACATGAGAGTTGCTTCCATCACATTGGATAATAGTGCAAAATTCTTCTTTAGGCCCACAACCCACAAAAGAATGGGGGATACGCTAATTGATAGTAACAAACCCCTCAGCCAAACCAGAGCACGGGAATCTATCATTGGTAGATTACAGGAGTTTATGGGGAACGCCAACATTTCTTTGCACTCATTTCGGGCAGGTGGTGCTACTAAAGCAGCCAATGCCCAAGTTTCCGACCGATGTTGGAAACGACATAGTAGATGGAAGTCTGAATCAGCCAAAGACGGTTATGTAGAGGATTCACTTGCTAATCGCCTCCAGGTCTCTAGGGCTTTAGGTGTTTGAATTTTTAACGCTTTGACCCCTCCGTCTATCTTTATCTATTTCTAGTCGGGTGCAACAGCCAGCAACCTTATTTGACATGTGGAAATTGTTTTGTATCAATTCTTTGGGTTGGGGAATAGGGTAAACATGTTATTTTCTGCGGTTCGCAGAATAGCAGAAAATAGTTGTTTTCACGGTTTATGAAACTTGAGACAGTTGCCATGGCAATTGGCGCCATAGGGGTCACATGGTTTTGTTTAACGCCATTCTAGTCTGGCGTTGCTCCAATACACAAGTAAAATTTTTTAAACATTTAGGTTAATTGTTATGCTTACATCATCATGAGGATTATATATGTTGTTAGTTAACGTTTTTAGGTAAATCAATCTTACTCCCTCGAGATTGTCATTTAGAGCCTGAATCTGCATTCGGGAGGGACCAGGTTTCCCCATAGGGGTTTTTCCTGGGGGGCAGCAGGCTTGTTTGTTGTTTTTGTTATTATATACATTACTTTAATGACGAAAACATTTGGCAATTGGATAGCCACCTAATGTATAAATGTAGTTTGCGTTGTGTATGTAGAGAAAAACGGTAAATAAAGTGAAGGTAGTCGGGTGCAACAGCCAGCAACCTTATTTGACATGTGTAAATTGTTTTGTATCAATTCTTTGGGTTGGGGAATAGGGTAAATGATGGGTAACACTCAAAAGGTGTTATTGTGAAAGGTGTGTTTTTTGAAAGGTGTGTTTTTTATAAGATGTGTCAGTCAAATGGTGTTATTCTTAAGAAGGTCCGTGTGTTAATGTGAAGGCGTGTTTTTTGAAAGGTGTGTTTTTTATAAGATGTGTTAGTCAACCAATTAATAATTGGTTGAAATAACCATTCCATATTGGTCGCTACCAATTTAGAATGGTTATTTTGACAAAGTAGTTTTAATAACGCAATTTCAACCAATTCACAATTCGTTAAAATAACCATTTGTAAAGGTTGCAAGCATTTTATTTGGTTAAAATAACCATTTTTAATGGTTACATATTAATTAAAAGGAACTTTTTGTTCGTTTGTTATTCTAATTACTGTAATTATGTATATTATAATAAAAACGTTTTATACACTTTTCAGTTTTTGTCTTAGTTGATAGAAGTCACCATAGTTCAATTAACAATTGCCTAACCAGCAGGTATAAAATGACCAGATTTGTGAGTTTATACCAATTGATATCTTACTGTTATACTTTTCATAGTTTCGCCATAATTCACAGCTACACACTATTTGAATTTTAAAAACTATAGTTTCTTTAGAAACTATAGTTGTCAAAACAAACTAAAGTTTGTTTAATATTTTCCAGTTGGAAAACTATAGTTCAACTGTATGCAACTATAGTTATTGTATGTATAGTAACTATAATTTTATCTTAAAAACTATAGTTTTTATGAAAACTATAGTAATCAGGAAATAACTAAACTTTCTGGAAGGGAAACTATAGTTCATTGGCCAAGTAAACTTTAGTTATAACTATAGTTTGATTTCCAGAACTATAGTTTGAACGAAAACTATAGTATTTTGCTGAAAACTATAGTTTTGAATGGAAAACTATAGTTTCTGGCACGAAAACTATAGTTTATTTTTGTAAGGGCAAAGGCAGAATTAAAAGTTAACAGCTCCAAAACTACATTTATAATATAAAGTCTGAGATAAAAACAATTCAGTAGAATCGGATTCCAGAAAGAAATATTAAACAGACAAGGTTTTGGCGAAAATTTGGAAATATTGCCTAGAAAATCGGCAAAGTCGGCCCATGAGTATTATAAATAATAAGAAGTGCATATACATAGTCAATGAAAAACACCACGTCCAGATAAGTTTTACAAGTTAGTGTAAAAAGGTAACCACGAATATAAGTGGAGCTGTATATCATTTAGGTTTAAGCGAAAACATGAAAACAACACAACGTATTAAACTTTATATAATAGAAGCTAGATTAAGTTTAACGGACGAGTGACTATAAAAGGGCTTTTATTTAAACGTATTGCCGGTCTTGGCACTTAATACAATGAATCCAATCAGCAAAATAAATATACAAATCCCCTACCTGAGTTACCACAAACACTGCCAATTCAGATCGACTTTTTGTTTACCATACAGCGTTTAGTATCTTCAGGTTTTCTGGTTTCTCTTCAAGATATATTAAACCGCTGTTTGTTGTTTTAGTAGAGCGGGCTCCATTTCGTTTCTTTAAACGAAAAAATTTCGTTTCGCAAAATATAGCGATACATTTAGTTTAAAATTTTGTGGTGCTTCATTGTCAGTCACCAGTACCCAACAATTCTTACTGCATGACACCCTACGACGTATATATATATATATATATATATATATATATATATATATAAACAGCTTCCAGATTTTCGTCTCCCTTGCTTTTTCTACACGCGTGTAAAATGAACTCCACGCGTGTCGAGATTTGTACCCTCACCCGGTCCGGGCCTTCAGCTCGTCGCCCGGCTCGGGGATTATTATTATTACGAATCGTATGGTTATTTGTTCCCTTGATAAATATCCAAACGTATGGCCACTGGGCACTATAGGCAACAACTGGGCATGTGTGCAGCATGTGTATCTCGTAGTCATATCATATTCCTGAAAGTTGAGTTACAAAAGGCTCTTTGAACTCTGATGTCTCATACCGTTGAATCACGAAAGTAGCGGCCCTCTCGAAAGTAGCGGTAAATTTGAAATGTCTTAAAAATTTGCAAAAGTATAGCGGCCCTTTTGAAAATAGTCAAAACAGCGTGCTTCCAAGTGATACAGTGGATACCATTGGTGACGATAAAATGATTTGAAAGAAAGAAAAATCAAATTGAAAACTTTATTTCACAGACATGTTAATAGCAATACGAGGATGTCATGCACTCTTTTTATGTAATACAGGAAATTTATTTCGTATTTACTTTATTTACTCATCCACCATAATAACATATTTTACCACCCAAAAGTAGTGCCCCCCCCCAAAAAAAAAGTAGCGGCTCCCATGCAGCGGATAAAATTGAAAGTAAAGGGGGGCACTACTTTCGAGATTCTGCGGTATGTGTCATATTTGTATGTTACTCGTATGTCACTTGTGTTACCAGTGTGTTGTTTTAGTCATGATCCTATTCTAGCAAACAATATGTGGAGTGCAAATAAAGTTTCTTTTTAAAGCTGCATGTGCGCAAACTCTAGTGCAAATACCAAGTTGCTTCCTAAGCAACTGAATCATTATACTTTAGCAAAAAGTATTAACAGAAACTTTAAATTTGCGGTTTCAACTCATACATAACATTGATCATATTTTTTTCATCTTTTATAGTATTTAAATATTTGGTATTTTTAATCTGGACTGAAATCAAAATTCAAAAATACCATCATGGTAGGTATTTCTTTTGCAACATGACTTAGCTCTTGGAATGTTGCAAGAAAACATAATTGCAGATTGTACATTTAAGACATTTTCACTTCTAATTATATTATAGAGCAATATCAACAACGAAACTGGAAATATGTTAAGGCAGGTGGTAGACCTTTTACAGTCAGGTTCAGGTCAGCCCACTGGCAGCCAGTCTAATCAGACCAATGGTACAAGAGTTCGTCCTTCTCCGGACCAGCAGTCTGTGTTGAGCTCGAATGCTGCACAGACGCCAAGTGGTACGACCCCAAGTGGTATGACCCCAAGTGGTCCTGCCAACAATGGTCGTACAGCTGTTGATGAACACAGACGACTGTTTAATCGACAATCGGTAAATTGATTGAACAGAGTCAGTAATAGCTAGTAAACAATATAGCTGTAAAATGTGCTCATGTCGTTTAGTCATCGTTATAGCTGTAAAATGACATTTAGTCATTCCAGTTATCGAACGTATCACGTGGGATAACTGGAATGTGATTGGTTAACACAAAAATAAACATACCATGCCTTTGATTTGAACGGACAAAGAACTTGATTCAATGCATAGTTGGCACAATGCAAACAACGATCTAAATTCGGCGGCGTGGTGAACTGCAATCTGCATCTCCTTTCTCAACTGTAATAAACTTTTGCTTGGCTGTTACATTAGTTTCGGCTTCGGTGTCAAAAGATTAGTATAGGCACAAGCAGCCCATTCATATGATATGGCCGTTGAATAAATCATATATTTAACTCTAAATTTGCCCTTATATATATTCAGAATATCTAAATATTGTTTGTAATACACTGAAATGGACAAAATAATACTGCAATCAACATTATATTTTCCCCCTTTTTCTTCTTGTCTGTATGTATTTAGTACATGTATTGCGTTTTTCATTTTGAGAGAAGCAATTACAATTATTTCTGGGTTTTTTCGCATCTTTCGAACAAACTAGTTTGCAACAGACTAGGCTCTCTAAAAAAGTTTGCTCAATTTTATTACCACGTGAGTTTTATTTACTTATAGAGAATTCAACCATACGGTGGTAGGCGAGCCTCTCGCCAGAGACAAAGAAAAGGTACAGTTGCTTGTTGTACTGTATTAGACTTGCCTAGTATTGTAATTGATTTGAGTGGCATTATTATTCCATGACGGGAGACGATTGCATAAAGGTGGCATTTACAAACTACGAATCTCGCAGTCATATACTCGTACTCAATATATATATATATATATATATATATATATATATATATATATATATATATATATATTATATATATATATATAAGTTAATCGCCTGGCAAAAAGCCATTTATATAGGTTAATCACCAACACATATTAACGTTTCGACTTTATTGTCTTCATCATATATATATATATATATATATATATATATATATATATATATATATATATATAGTCAGTCCTTTTCCATAACAACCGCACATGGTCAAAACGCAACTCAAACAGCATATTTGATGCGACTATGGGAAGTTTCGATGGAGCAGAAGTATGCGAACTCGTCGGCCTGTTCATCCTAAACTCACTGCAGAAACTCTTTGGCAAAGATGTTGGCTTGTACCGCGAGGATGGCTTGGTTGTGCTCAACACTAAATCTGGCAGACTATGCGACAAAGCAAGAAAAGACCTCTCACGCACATTCAACGAACTCGGACTAAGTATTACTGCACTAACTAACCAAACACGCACTAACTTCCTTGACGTAACACTCGACCTCACTAACGGCACTTACAAACCATACAGAAAACCAAATGACGAACCGCTTTACATTAACAGCTCCTCCAACCACCCACCGCCTATCCTACGGGAACTCCCCCACTCGATTAACAAACGAATCAACACGCTATCTTGCGACAAACAAACGTTTGACATAGCAGCACAGGAATACAACGACGCCTTAAAAAAAGCAACTTCAACGCACGACTTAGCTACCAAACACAGAACACCAACGATGACCCACGACGCAACAGAACACGGAACGTACTATGGTACAACCCCCCTTACAGTAAGAACGTAACGACTAACATTGCACACACATTTCTACAACTAATCGACAAACACTTCCCCACTACAAACAAACTGCACAAATTATTTAACAGACACACTGTACGAGTAAGCTACAGCTGCAGCGAGAACATGAAATCTTTCATCTCAAGGCACAACAAAACAATACTAAAACGACACGATCAAAGAACTGAAACGACAAACACGAACTGCACACGAAACTGCAACTGCAGACGTACTGAAAGATGCCCTATGCAAGGCAAATGCCTACAAACGAACGTTATTTACAAAGCCGATGTAACAACTACAGACAACGACGAGACGAGAACATACATAGGAGTAACAGCAAACGCCTTTAAAACACGGTACAGGAACCACTGTAAATCACTAAACAACCGACGATACCAAAACGAAACTGAGCTATCCAAACACGTCTGGCGATTGAGAGACAACAAGAGAGAATTTACCATCAAATGGGGAATCATTAAACAAACCCAAGCAAGCTCAAGAAGATGTCGCTTATGCCTAGAAGAGAAACTCCTGATCTTAAAAGGCCGGAAGAAGAACATTCTAAACAAACGCTCGGAACTATTTTCTAAATGCCGCCATGTAACTTAAAACCCCCTGTAAATGTATATACATGAATAATTAAACATAATCTGTCAGTTGCCTGACGATCGCCGAAGTGCGTGAAACTCAGAGTAGTGACAGCAAAACTATTTGTCTTTGTTGATTTATTCTCGCTCTACTAGCAATAGTATCGAGCGCTCTTTTAGTTTTATGTCATCACCGTACCATCCGCGGTTATAATTATTGATATATACGCTCCTTGTTTAAGTAGAGCGCTCTCCTTGACATTAAACACCCAGGACAAATATGCAACAGATTAAGTTTAATTATTCATTGAAGAACATTGGCCTACCAACTCAAGGCAGTTACCTCCGAAGCCTTATAGATAAAACCGACAGCTTTATTCAACGCATACGATGGAAAGCGCACTTCTTCCTGAAAGTCAACGAAAAGAACAACCCAAAGCCAGTAAACACATATGGACTGAAAACCAAGAACAGAGCACCACACGTGGCAGAGCTAAAACCATTCGAGGACGATGTCGCGAGATTGCTGGAAAACGTTAAATTCAAAGACACCAAAGACGACTTCACACAAACACTGGAAAAAGACAAGAAAAGAATTGACGCCTCAAATAATGTTTTCGTCTCCGCAGACAAAACCAGAAACCTTTATGAAATGGAAGCCTCTACATACAACAAGCTTGTTACCGAAAATGTAATGAAGACATACAAACAAACACGCAGAAGACAACATCATGAACGAAATCAATTCAGAGCTCAAAACCATTGCCGATAAACTCAACATCTCTAAGCGCATAGATCCCATAAATAAGACTCCAGCATTCATATCATTAAAAGACCACAAGCCCGACTTTGAAAACCAACCGAAATGCCGCCTAATCAACCCCAGCAAGAGCCAACTTGGAAAAGTCAGCAAAGCGCTACTTGACAAAATCAACAGCAGAATACGTGCCCAAACCCAAGTAAACCAATGGCGAAACACCACCGACGCAATCTCTTGGTTTCAGTCAATTAAGAATAAAGAACGAAAAACATTTATTACATTCGACATCGTGGAGTTCTATCCCTCTATTTCCGAAGAACTCCTCGACAAAGCAATCGCATGGGCCAAGCAGTTCACTGAAATATCCGAAGACGACATTGCAATAATAAAGCACGCCCGCAAGTCAGTCCTTTTCCATAACAACCGCACATGGTCAAAACGCAACTCAAACAGCATATTTGATGTGACTATGGGAAGTTTCGATGGAGCAGAAGTATGCGAACTCGTCGGCCTGTTCATCCTAAACTCACTGCAGAAACTCTTTGGCAAAGATGTTGGCTTGTACCGCGAGGATGGCTTGGCTGTGCTCAACACTAAATCTGGCAGACTATGCGACAAAGCAAGAAAAGACCTCTCACGCACATTCAACGAACTCGGACTAAGTATTACTGCACTAACTAACCAAACACGCACTAACTTCCTTGACGTAACACTCGACCTCACTAACGGCACTTACAAACCATACAGAAAACCAAATGACGAACCGCTTTACATTAACAGCTCCTCCAACCACCCACCGCCTATCCTACGGGAACTCCCCCACTCGATTAACAAACGAATCAACACGCTATCTTGCGACAAACAAACGTTTGACATAGCAGCACAGGAATACAACGACGCCTTAAAAAAAAGCAACTTCAACGCACGACTTAGCTACCAAACACAGAACACCAACGATGACCCACGACGCAACAGAACACGGAACGTACTATGGTACAACCCCCCTTACAGTAAGAACGTAACGACTAACATTGCACACACATTTCTACAACTAATCGACAAACACTTCCCCACTACAAACAAACTGCACAAATTATTTAACAGACACGCTGTACGAGTAAGCTACAGCTGCAGCGAGAACATGAAATCTATCATCTCAAGGCACAACAAAACAATACTAAAACGACACGATCAAAGAACTGAAACGACAAACACGAACTGCACACGAAACTGCAACTGCAGACGTACTGAAAGATGCCCTATGCAAGGCAAATGCCTACAAACGAACGTTATTTACAAAGCCGATGTAACAACTACAGACAACGACGAGACAAGAACATACATAGGAGTAACAGCAAACGCCTTTAAAACACGGTACAGGAACCACTGTAAATCACTAAACAACCGACGATACCAAAACGAAACTGAGCTATCCAAACACGTCTGGCGATTGAGAGACAACAAGAGAGAATTTACCATCAAATGGGGAATCATTAAACAAACCCAAGCAAGCTCAAGAAGATGTCGCTTATGCCTAGAAGAGAAACTCCTGATCTTAAAAGGCCGGAAGAAGAACATTCTAAACAAACGCTCGGAACTATTTTCTAAATGCCGCCATGTAACTTAAAACCCCCTGTAAATGTATATACATGAATAATTAAACATAATCTGTCAGTTGCCTGACGATCGCCGAAGTGCGTGAAACTCAGAGTAGTGACAGCAAAACTATTTGTCTTTGTTGATTTATTCTCGCTCTACTAGCAATAGTATCGAGCGCTCTTTTAGTTTTATGTCATCACCGTACCATCCGCGGTTATAATTATTGATATATATATATATATATATATATATATATATATATATATATATATATATCCCCGAGGGGCCTCAAAATAACGTACTTATTTCAGTTTCACATGGCGAGGTTGATAAGGTAAGGTAATCATAAGATAAGGAGTGGTGCGGGGATATTAGATGGGAAGATTAGAGGAGAATATTATAGCGAGGAATGGTAGAGGGAGTAGAGGGGAATATTACAGCCTTATAGGGGAATATTAAAGGGGAATATTAAGCTATTGTTTTGCCAGGGACTTGTTATAATATGTATTATATATTCATGTTTAATTACTTGATGCTAATTTTATTCATCACGGGCCTATAAGATAGAAAACATTTAGACAAGGAGGTTGTTGAGCGGAGTAGTTATATAGTCAAAATAAAGTCTCATTCGTGTTTTACGTTCGTTCCCTCAACATTAAAACATGGTGGCAGCGGTGGGATAAAGTAACTCATAACCATTAGTCGTTGACAAAGTATACCGTCTACGGCATGGCTGAAGGAAATGAACCGCCTCAAGGCCAAATACCTCATGTGCAAGCGACTCAATCGGCAATGTTTCATCAAATATTACCGCTTCAGCCTCTCGATTTGAGAAACAGTGGTGAGATTGCTGAGAACTGGAAATTATGGAAGAAGTACAGCAACTATTTTGTAATCTGGAGATTACAAGAAGAAAGCGAACAATACCAGTTAGCGATGTTCAAACATGCGATCGGAGACGATGGTCTAAAGGTCATTAAAACATTTAGTTCTGCAACTGGGGAGAATGCAAATGACTGGCGTGTGGTCATGAACAAATTGGAAAAACATTGTATTGGTGAAGTTAACGAAATCTACGAAAGATACTGCTTTAACAGATGAGATGAACTTCCAACTGAGTCAGTGGACGACTTCGTCGCAGAGTTAAAGACCCTGGCAAAGACTTGCAATTTTTGTGAGTGCCTTTGCGATAGTTTAATTCGTGATCGAATTGAGCTGGGAATAAAGAATGAATAAACAACAAAGAAGCTGTTAAGAATAAAAGAGCTCACCTTAAATCATTGCATAGATATATGTCGAAGTGAGGAGATTACAGACATGCAGATGAAGTCTCTCGTAGATCCTGAAGAAATCAATCAAGTTAAGTCGAGAGGAAAGAAACCAAAGAGCTTAGAAGGAAAGACAGGCTCGCAAACTGGAAAGAAGATTTCTTGCAAGTTCTGTGGCTACGAACGCGCACTAGATAAGAAGAAATGTCCTGTATGGGGAAAGACGTGTAACCGATGCAAGGAGAAGAACCATTTCGCCAAGAAATGCAAGAAAGCCTCCGTTTACAGTATCGAGAGTGAAGAGGAGCTCGAAGAAATCGGTATGGTCAAAGTCCAAGCAGTGGAAGAAAAGGCCGTGTTTGCGAAAATGTATGTCGGTGAAGAAGCTGTAAAGTTTCAGATCGATTGTGGTGCAAGTGCAAATATATACCGCTCAAGTTTGCCAAAGATGTAGAACTTGCTCCGTTTTCAAAAACACTCATCATGTGGAATGGCACTAAGGTCAGACCCATGGGAGCCAGTACTCTACTAGTGGTCAACCCAAAGAATGACGAAAAGTACGAAGTTCGATTTCTGGTCGTCAAGGAGGACCTCACACCTTTGTAGGGTCTAAATACGGTAGAGAGAATGAAATTGTTAACAATTCATAGCGAAAACTTTGTCAATGTCGTACAGAAGTCTGACGAGGGCCTTACGATCAAATATCCAGATGTTTTCGACGAGAAGCTTGGAACACTGCCTGACAAAGTTCATCTTCAAGTAGATCCCAACTGTAAACCTGTGGTGTTACCAGCGAGAAAAATACCTGTGGCTGCAAAGGAGAAGTTCAAGAAGGAACTGGAAAAATTAGAGGATCTGAAAGTCATCGCCCCTGTTGACGAACCAACTGAACGGGTCAGCCAAATTGTGGTCGCTATAAGGAAATCGGGTTCGTTGCGTGTTTGCATAGATCCGAAACCCTTGAATGCTACTTTGAAGAGGGAACGTTACCAAATTCCTGTGATTGATGATCTATTACCTGACCTGACCGATGCTTGTGTGTTCACTAAAGTGGATTTAGCGTCAGCCTTTTGGCATCTTGAATTGGATGATGCGTCCAGTCTTCTTACAACTTTTGCAACTCCTTATGGTCGGTTCCGATGGCTTCGCTTTCCATTTGGTCTCAATGTATCGAGCGAAATATTCCAGAGGCGTCTAGAAGGTCTTCCTGGTGTTAAGTGTATCGCCGATGATGTTTTGAGTAGTGTGGTGTATAAAGAGAGATTTTTTTATGTGTTGGAGCCTGGCAATAGTTTTTAACCAATCAGATTGCAGTATTTTTTTAGCCGACCAATCAGCGATGAGCACGTATAACATTAGCATAATTTTGGACGGGGGGAGTCAGAGAGTGGGTGTTGGCTCTCTTCATTAGCATTTTTTTTGGGGGGGAAGGGGTGTTTTTTTTTGGGGTGGGTGGGGTGTGCGAGGGAGAGGAGGGTTGTGTGTTGTATGTTTTTTTATTGTTGGTCTTCTTTGCATTTTAGATTAGAATTATCAACAAGCTTTTCCTTGCAGCATCCAAACACAATAATAATAACCGTGATATCATTGTGGTTGGTTGCTAAAAGGATGTTATAACGGTTGTGAAAACGTCGCGCTGCTTCTTCTTCTCATGTTTTTGACCACCTGACTTTTTGCTTTTGTATTTATCTGGTTTTTTATTTGGAAAAACGCTGTCGTCAGAAATTAAACGCGAACACTCTTATATCTTCACGTTTCTCTCTGACGTACAGCGATCATTCCTTGTTTTTCTTCTTCTTCTTCTTCTTCTTTTTCTGTGAATAACAACAGGTGAAGAAGCTTTGAATAGCGACGGAGCAGCAAGTACTCCGGGTTTATGCAGAGCTTTTTCACCTCATTGTTGTTGTTGTTGTTAGCGTCTTCTTCGTTCTTCTTCTTCGTCTTTCTGAACAGCATATAAATGAAGCTTTGCAAAAAAATGGTGATCAGTAAATGATCACTCAAATTTTTCCAAGCTTTATCTAAAAGTTAACCTTCATTTTTTGTTTTTTAGTCCTTCGAAAGAAATGTTCTTTTAGGATCAGACAAAATGGTGATGAAATAAATTTAAAACTTATTTCCTCACCTCATTTTGTTTGAAACCTGAAGAATGTTCAAGAATTCCGCAATGTATTCCGCCACATCAAGAACTTTTGCAATTCTTGGTGTGATGGAATTCATTGTGGAAGCTCTCTTCATTTTGTTTTGTTTGAGTTCTTGATTTTTTCCTGTGTTGATCGTCGTCGTAATCTTCTTCAAGAATGAATGAATGAGAAAAAAATCCATTCATACTTGTAAAAAGGATTCGAAAACACAACCGTGATTAAGTCTGTTGCAGCGCTCGTCATCTTCGTTTTCTTGTTTACCCGTTCTGTAAGAAAATTCAAAAAAAAATGTAATCTTTGAAGAAGAAGAAACATTAAAGATTTTCTCACCTTCTTTCGATTGTCGAACGATCAACAACCGTTTGTTCTGTAAGAAACTGTGGGTAACGCAAAAATTGAGTTCATTGAGATTACATTCAAATGAAATCAATTTTTAGATACACACCTTCGCCGGAAGTGATCTCTTTGTTGGTCGAACCCATAGTGATTGTAAAATTTTACGTGGTTTTATTTTATTTCTTATGAGATTTTTAAAAAATTGGTGAATCGTTAATTTATGTTGTAGAAAGGGTGAATTTTTTTGGATTTTATTCTGCTTTATTCGTCCCCCATGGGAAAAGGGAAAATTCTTAGGAATGTGTTCTGGGAAAAGGGAAAATTCTTAGGAGTGTGTTCCGGTGTTGACATAGAAAACAAATATTTGTAGAAAAAAAAATTTTCTCACGCGATTTTTTCCCAAGGGAAAAGGGAGAATTCTTAGGAATGTCAAACACGGTGTTCCGGTGTTGAGGGAAAAGGGTAAATTCTTAGGAATGTCAAACACGGTGTTCCGGTGTTGACATAGAAAACAAATAAGCAGGAGAAAAAAATTTTCTCATGGTTAGTCAGAATATGGTTGGGAAATGGAACATTCAATCTCAAGGGATTTAATGAGAATAAAAGATGAAATGAGAGCTGAACGTACAGCTCGATTTATGCATAGATTAGTCACAAGTGAATGGTTGCTTACGAGAGAAAAAAAAAACATTTACACGAGGGGGTTGCTTGTGAGTTTTAAGCAAAAACGTGCTTTTGCCTGCGTATATGCGAAAATGTGTGCAAATGTGTGGTATATTCACTCTTTTTTTCTACTGATTTCATGTTATTTTTTATTTTTTTACTATTTTTAACTATTTCCAGAATAATTAAATAAAAAAACATGTATAAATTTGATGTTGGGTTGGGAGTACACACGCACACACAAGTCTTTGAAGATGAATTTTTTTGGGATTGTATTGTTCTTTCTTATATTTTCATCATTAGCTGATGGGGATGGTGTTCGTGTTCAATGCGTCATTGAAAAAGAAGAAGATTGTTGTTATTGCGACTATCCCGATAAGCGCATATATCATTTGAAGGGTGGGGAGAAACATGTTGTTCTTTATAAAGAGGAGAAGAAGAAAGAAGAACAAGAAGAACAAGAAGAAAGAAAAAATTGAACCAACTACATCAAACTTTTTTTTTATTGAAACTACGGTGGTTTAACCACTATCGCGAACAAACTTCATTAATATTGTCAAACGTTGTTAATCTTTTAAATTTTTTTTGAAGTGAGGATAGGCACGCGTATTCTAGTGACGGTAGACTGCTTATATCTCGAACTAGAAAATGTTTAGGCGCGCGTGTTATTAAAGCATCATCATGTAATTGAAGCGGTTCGTATGACAGAGCGTGTTGTAGACAGCATGGGAATATACAGCATACGGCAACATCGCACCCATCCACGCTCACACCGCAAACATTGGGACTTTCATCACATTTTTTCACACAGCATCTTTTCGGGACTTCAGTTCTTAATGTTGCTATACACCATAGCCTCATAGCAGCAGGTTGAATACTGTGTAAGATATCCTCGTTACTTTCAATCATATATATCCTTTTTTCTTTAACTGCTGTTTTAGGAATAACATCGTATCTTCCTCAGTTTTTTCCTCTTTGTTATCGCTCATTTTTTACGTGTTAATGTAAAGCTTTCTTCTCACCAAATTTCACTGTTTTCTCGTTATTGACTTTCCACCTCTACATCTAAGCCAACATCGGATGACATAGTTAAACACTGCGTCAACATATTCAAATTTCAGTGTAACAACGGTTGACATATTCAAATTTCAGTGTTCTCTTGACACTTCGGAAACATCGACACACTTTCTAAGTCAACATCGGTTGAC
Organism: Corallium rubrum; assembly: GCA_964035015.1. Taxonomy (NCBI): domain Eukaryota; kingdom Metazoa; phylum Cnidaria; class Anthozoa; order Scleralcyonacea; family Coralliidae; genus Corallium; species Corallium rubrum. The sequence continues at coordinate 80,505 of CAXIUP010000222.1, read as the reverse complement.
AAATTCAAATTTCAGTGTTTCTCGTCACCTTTGTCGGTTTTCTCTAAAAAAATCAACATCGGAAACCATACTTTTCTAAGTCAACATCGGGTGACATATTCAAATTTCAGTGTTCTCTCGTTACTGTCTGTTGACATAGTTAAACACTGCTGTTTTCTCTAAAAATCACAAATGAGATTTTAATCGGTAAACCTAAATAGATGAATTCCGGACATTTTTCAGTTTTTAAAAGCAAACGATCTTATTGGGTGAAAGAAAACTTAATTTGTTTTAAAATATGCGGATATATAAGGTTGTAAAAAGATGAATTTCACACTTTTTTTTAAGAGAGAGAGAGATGGATGATCTCGCTGTCTTTTATAAATATATTGGCGAAAACCAGATCGATATGAAAGAAGTGATGAGAATTAATAATGAGCGGTTGACGAAAGAAAAGTTAGAGGAGGAGGAGAAACGCGCTGCTGCTGCTGCAGCCGTTGTTGCGAAGCTTGAAGAGGAGAAGCGAGCATCAGACGCGAGACGGAGAGAGTCTGTTCTCAGGCTCGAGAGAGAACGCGTGGTGTTGTTAGAGGAAGAACGTGAAAAAGCAATCGCGCAAGAGCGACAACAGCTAGAAGAAGAAGAAGATAAAAATCGAATAGTATCGGAATTCTTCACCGATTTAAACAACAACACTAGCGGGATGCCAGCTCTCTCACCTCTTCCTGATGATGATGGTGAAACACCACATATATATATGCAACCCATCAACACACCCACCGAAGCGGTCTGCACAGGAGATGTTGGTGTAGGAGACTTTAATTTCCCCTTTCCAAACCCGACTTTTATTCCGACGACCGAATCTTTGAACCCACCGACCCAACCAGCGCGACAGAGTATGGGGAAAAACATCGATGTTTTAAGACGTGCTTATACCGAAGTAGATTTTAACGGTTTAGAAGAACATAAAGATAGAAAAAATTATAGAAGAACACTATGTTTTAAGAAAAAAGACATACTTATTGACACGTACGCAATATTAAATAGATATGATAGAGATGTGGTAGTCACGGCAGAAAATAAATTTAAAGAACTCAAATATATATATAATGAAAAACAAAAAAAATTAAGAAAACTAGTCAAAGTGAAAGACCAGCTCGCCACATTAGAGATGATAGCGGCAGGGTATGCAGCGCCGGAGAAGGTAGTTAAAAAAAAGTAAAATTGTATATTTAAGTGATAGCTAAAAAAAATATAATCTTGGTGATTGTTTTGTAATGGAATTTATAATAGAGGAGGTGAATAAAAGCGATGTCGTAACGATTGGGGATGTATTTAAGAAAAAAATTGAAAAGTGTGTGGCTCGACAAAGGAATCTTTTAGAAAATATAAAAGCTCATATTTCGAAGACGCAATTTCCCGAGATTTACGAAAAAATTCAACGCTATAGTATCGGGGATATTATCGCATTTTATTCGCTACTTATCGTGTTTTTTAAAGACGTGGAGAAAGAAGAAGAAGAAGAAGAAGAAGAATTTTTGATTAGAAATTTCACAAGATTAACCCTTCTACACCTTAATCAGTGCGTTAATGGTATGAATTTTGACACCGGATATTGGGGTGTGAAGAAGAAAGAAAAATGAATTTTGAACATCATTTAAAAATCAAAATATTTTCGTACTATGTTGTGCTCATGGAAGAAAATGAGGAGAATGAATATTTTTTTTATATTTGTGCAAAATATGCTCGTGGCTTAAGTGATTTTTACCGGTTAAAAAAATCATATCGAGAACAAATGCAAATAAGTGAAATATGCGTTTATTTACACACGCGTTGTATGAAAAATTACAATGGTGGTGAATATTCAATAAATTACAGATATTGTGGGATCCACCACCCACCTTCTCCTGACTATATCGAAATTTACATGAGGTTATTAGACGAACATTACCGTAGAATTAAGGGTGTGGATGACGAGTTGAATTTGCTACCCACTCGAATATATTATATATTTGAATATATACACCCGTTTGGCGATGGTAATGGTCGTGTAGGAAAAGCTTTACACGCTATATTGAGAGATAATTTATCATGTAAGGTAAAATCTTTTAAACAACACAAAATGTTATGTAAGCAGCTAGAAATATTACAATGTAAAGAAGGACAGCGTGTTTTTGAAGATAGGGAATCGCATATATCTGCGTTTAATAATTTGAAATGTATATTAGAGTAATTTTTCTAAATAATCGAGAAAACCTTTACTAGTAAATATACATGTGAAGAAACTCTTAATAAAATCTCTTAAACCAACATTGTTGGACCCTACGTATTTGACAGTTATCGCGTGAATTGTCGATTCTTGGGTGAAAAAATATTCCCCCGTTTCAAAACCAGATAATGTGATAACCGGTTCTGAAAGAAGCGATATTTTTTTTTTGATATTTTTTATTTCTTTTTTTGACACAGACTCATAATCAAACATTTCAAATTCACCCGTATCTGATACCGCGGTGTTTTTCGCACCACATTTTTTAAAACGACAAATTTCAAGATTTTTTTCTCGCGAAACAATTTTATGAACGTTGTAAGTATATGGGTTTTTTTTATCATTCCGCGTGGGTTGTGGTTTTCGCAAAAACAAATAAAGCAACAGGCTAAATTTAACAAAAAAGTCATACTTATTTCACCATTTTTGCACTTGAGCGCTTGATGGAAAAAATTCGGTGATTTACAGTATAAATAGACCGCTATACTCACACCTTCATCACCGTATTTTTTATATATATACGAAAATACCGCGTGTAATGAACTGCACGTGTTTTTCCAACAACTTCTATATATCCAGAAACTATAGGGTGTATGCATACTATTGTTATTTATAAGCCCTACCCCATGGTAAATTTCAGCATGCCATGGTTCAAATTCGACGGGGAGTATAGAGAAATAAAAAGAATTATATATTATACAACCTCTTTTAGGAAAGAATGAAAACAAAAATCGTTCGTCTTTCGCTAATAATAGACTCCTGGTATCATTTTTAATACACCAGCTTTCAGTTCTTTTCTGCATATATGGAACTGTGAAATAAATCTCTTCATTTCTAACAATGATGTGAGATAGATTGTTATTATCACGTTGTCGTTGTACGCCCCCACCATAGTATCGCCAATATTGATGTGGAATCTCCCAGGGTGTGGGTATACCCTTTTTTGAATTTTTCGCAACCATCCTTATGTAACCTCCTTCGTATATATTCGCCAACCTCATTAACCAGTAGAGTAACCCGATTTCCCGGTTGGGAAAATAACGAAAATAACATGTGAACGTTAGCACCATTTTTAATAAATCAACGTCTGTTTCTTCTCGACGACGTTTACAACCATTTTCTTCATTTTCTCTTGTTACACGTGAACGTTTATTCATATTTACGAGAGTCTGTGTGAGAGAGAAGTATAGAATGTTTTTTACCACTTCTAATATTGATCATCAATAATCAAGCAAGCACACATACATACCTCGATAGCAAAAATGTAAGTCGATGCGTCAAGAAAAATCAGTTGAGAATGATTTTTCAAAAAAAATTTTTTTACTTATATATATTTTTTTTAAGAAACATTTTTATAAAAAATAAGGATTTTTTTTTTATGAGAATTTATAAAGCGTTTTTTTTTTGCTGAGTTTATTATTATCGCGATGAAGCGTGTGTTTATATGTTCTGCAGATTTTGATAAAGCAGTGAGGGTTCGCGAGGAGGAAAAAAAGAAAAAGAGAGAATCAGAAGAAGAAGATTCATCAACATCAACACTATCACCATCATCATCAGCAGAACTGCATGATAGTAGTAGACATGAGATCGAAGTGTTGGAACGATGTTTTCTGGAGTTGCTAGCGAAGAATATTAACAAGATTTACTTTGACCAGTGTGGTTGTGTCATTACACAGGAAGAAAAAATTGAGCTGTTTATCGAAGATGCCGCCAAAGAAATAAGAAGAGATGTGGGTGAACTGTGTGATAATTTTTTAACCGATATTAAACAAACTTTTCCTTTGTACGATATGACGCTTGTTGCTAATATAAAAAAAATGTTGAAATGCGATGTTCATTTGAGTAAACTTTGTAAAGATAATTTTGATTATTTTAAAGAAAAACTGATAGATTTTTGATTTTTTATCATTCTGTTGTAAGATGTACTCGCGTTACGATAGTGAGTTTAACAAGGTGAAAAATCATGTTGATTTATTTGGTAAAAAAGGAGAAGAAATATTAAAAAATGTTACGCATATTATGGATTGTGAATGTTACCGCATCAATTCACGGGTTTATTATCGCGAGGTCTCGCTGTTTAATATGGATAGTTGCAGTTATGAAATGTTTCATTGTTTTATCGAAGATGGTCAACATTACTGGGCGATGAGTAAACAAGATAAACGCGTCATTTATCATCAATTTCAGATTCACGGTTTAAAGTTATATAATTATCGAAAAAACCCACGATATTACAGTCAAGTAGAATTTTTAGACGAGTTTAAAAAAAATTTTAGTGGAAAAACCGAGATTTTATTCGGTTATAAAGGGGGTAAAATTGAATCTGATTTATGCGGAATAATGGGTGTGGAATGTGTAAATTTAGAACATTTCGGTGTGGAAAAATATGAGAAAATAGCTAGATATTTTCTTAAAGATATAAAGATTTGCAGGGAACATGTAAAACACAATGTTCATTGTTCTTTATACGAGGTTAGGCTTTTCGCAGCACAACTTGCCGATATAACACACGATACAAAAAAAAGAGATAAAATTTTGTATTCTTATGGCTGATAAAAAAATTATTATAAAAAACCCGCGTTTTTGGTTTCATTCAGCAGACGAGTATGGAAAAATACCAGCGAAACGCGCCAACCACGAATATCATTTTCGAGAACAAAGTGCGCGTCAAGGAGCTATTATCGAACCTTATGTTAATGAGAAGACGAGAGTTATTACTTTTACAAATATAAATTCAGGATCGAAACACCAAAATGCCTATCCATTTTCTTTAACGCACACTCCCGATGCAGACGTGTGGGAAAAAAGAAAAATTATTGATTCTATAGAAATAAAAATTTCTAAAAATGTGCAGAGTGAAGAAAATGGTAGTATTTTCTTCACTATACTTCAAGTAAATAAAAATTTGATAAAAATAAATAACCCAACCTATGTTGCGAATGATATAACACCGAATCAATTAATTCCTCGAAATTCAAAAGACGCGTGTTTTAGTCTGCCTATGTTTTCAAGTTCAGTTAAAATTTAAAATTTAAAATATGATTTACCCAGAGACGACGATTTAATTTTACTTCAACATATTCAATTTACAGAATTCATTAAAACGAGAAAGAATGTAAAATACGGTGTAGCCCACTTACCCTACGTAACGTATGAAACACGTGTAATTTATTCTGATAATTTTTTTTAAAAAAATTAAAAAAACTACACATTTTTTTGGGTTTTTTTTTCTGTTTTTTATTGATTTTTTAAAAAATTAATTTAAATAATATTTATTGGGCATTCTCCCTCCAAACTGCTGATATGTGTCTACATCCGGTTGCACCAAACCACCAAATTGGTTTTTTTTTAATTTTTTCACTTTATTCGCACCGGTTTTTAGTTTTTTTATAATTTTTTTTTTGGCAGATTCAAAATCTTTCATAATTTTTATTACTTTTTGAATTTTTTTTCCACCTCTTTGTCTTCTTTTTCCTCGAAATCCCGTGTTTCTATTTCCCGGTTTTTACTCATTTTTGTGTTTTCTTAAAGTATCCGCGCGGCCAGTACTCGTCACCGTAGTCGGCGAGAATTTCTTGATGGGGTTTTATAGCTGAAGTAGTGCGTAATTTAAATTGGTTATTGTGTTTTGTTGTTCCTGTAAAACAAGAGTTATTTTTATACCGCGATCCTTTTGCATCGTTACAAAATCGGGCTGGACCATGGGTCGATTTATAAGCGTCGATGCAGTGACGAGGCCCATCGCATAAGCTATATTGTGCGATTGTTTTACTGCCATATTTCCGATCCATCTCGCTCATTGTGGGTTTTTTACCAGTGTAGGCGACAACGTTGGAAAGACGCGTGAAGGGTTTTTTCCAAGCGTACAAGCCTTTACCAGCGTTGGGGATGCGTGATTTTTTAACACGTAAGTTATTTTCTTTTGCTAAATGTATCCAACATTTACCCGTATGCGCTGTTCTTTTTCGACATCTTTTTTTTTTTAATGTGTTGCTTCGACATTGTAGAACACCCCGTACATTTTGTGAAATTAAACTCATTTTCCCACCTCCTTTATTCACACCTTGTTTAACCATTTTTTTATTTTTTTTAGAATATTGTTCTTATCCCCATGTAAAGTTCGTGGTTATTTTCTATTTTTTCTCTCTGTTTAATAAATTTTATTAAACATTCTACTTTATACAATATATCTGAAGGTATGCTTATTATTTTTTCACGCATATAATTAAGACGCTGTGTTAATTCAAAACTTGAAATAAATATTAAATTTTCACCCTCGTTATTTTGAAATTCTTTTAGACAGTCTTTTAAGATAAAAGGAGCGAATAGTATTTCCGCATCATTGTCGACGATTTCGTACCCGATGTGAGTACTACCGTTATTTTTATTTTTTAAATAAACCTCGATGTGAATTTGGTCGTAACCCATCGGATTTTGGTTTTAAACTAAACCTGTGTTAGCGAAAACCTTAGCTTTTTTTAATTTTTTTCTGTTTTTTTTTAGTTTTATTAAAAAAATGGGGGAAATGTGTTCTAAAGATAAACCCTTTTTTACATTTAATTGTATAAATATACGTGATTCAGATCATGTTGTGATCGATCGTGTTGATGGTAAAGAAAAAGAAGAGAAAAGAAAATTTTTTTCTTTTTTTAGAAAAAAAAATGGCTGAAAAAAAACATGTGTTTACAGATGAAGATGTAAGTGAAATAAGGGTGTTATTAGAAAAACGAAAAAAAAAGGAATGGCGAATGGGAAAAAGGAAGAAGAATTTAAAACTAATCTTATCGAGTCTACCTATAATGAAAAATTTAAATTTTCTCAAAAAACACTACACGGTTTCGATCGCGCGAAAAACGGGTATGAATTTTATCGTTTTTATTCAATCGTTACGTGTAGTATTCACGTATTTGCTGAACGTAGCTCGAGCGTCTACGAATTCAGAAGATGATTATGTTCGTTTTATTTTTTCACACGCGCCAAAATCTTATTTTTCAACTGCTGTTCTCCGCTTCAAAGATTTTGACGTCAACTTTTTATTAAATATTTTTGAAAAAATGATGCAAAGCAACCGCACGCTGATCGCTGACGGGTGGGAAACAAATGTTGTAATTCAAACTTTCCCGCGCACATATAGTAAAAATAAAAAAAAAATAAACAATTGGGTAACGCGATAAAAAAATTACTTTTTTCGATAGCTTTTCATTTTTACACATGAAATTATCAAAAATTCCAAAAACAATGGGCCTTGAAGAATTAACTAAAGGGTTTCACCCGTATAAATTTACAGATTTATCATATGTAGGGTGTGTTGTTGCACGTGATTATTTCGATCTTGAAAATATGGAGGGGAAAACAAAAGTTGAATTTGAAAAATGGTATTTGAAAAAGAAAGAAAAACAATACGTGTTTGAAGAAGAAATGTATTATTACTGTAGTTCGGATGTTGATATTTTACGAAAAGGATGTGTTAAATTTTCTATGTTTATGCGGGAAACTTCGGGTGTCAATCCCTTTTACGATATAGAATGTATTACCATAGCGAGTTTGACGTTGAAAGTATTTCGAATGAATTTTTTAAGAGAAAAATGCGTGGGAATCATACCGGCTTCGGGGTATAGAGGGCGTGCTAATCAAAGTGTTGTGGCGTTAGTATGGTTAGATAAAATAAACGCAGAAGAAGCAAACGGTATGTTAGAGTACAAATGTTCGCGAAATGGAGAGAGGCAAATTTTGGATCGTTATGTTGACGGTTTTTGTGGCAACACCGTCTACCAATTTCACGGATGCTATTTCCATGGTTGCCCGAAATGTTATTTCCCCTACGAAATTAACCGATTAAATAATACAAAATTTACGCACCTTTACGCGGGTACGAAAAAATTTACACATCGATTGGAAAAAGCCGGTTATAAAGTAGTAGAAAAATGGGAGTGTGATTTTCGAGAGGAATGTAAACTTACAAAAAAATGCATGGTTGAAAAAAAGAATTTTTACACGTCTTATCTCCCGTTAGAAGAGAGAGATGCGCTTTACGGGGGGCGAACATCACCCGTTTGCTTGTTTAAAAATACTAGTGTGAATGAAAAAATTAATTACGATGATTTCACATCTTTATACCCTTACGTTCAAAAAGCTAATAAATATCCTGTCGGTCACCCGACGATATATGTTAAAGAAGAATGTGAGGCCGTGGAAATATCTGAAGTATTCGGGTTAGTGAAATGCCGTATTCTACCGCCGCAAAACTTGTATTTTCCCGTTTTACCCGTCCGCCTTAACGATAAATTAATATTCCCTTTATGCTACGCGTGCGCTAATTCGGTTCAATTAACGGATTGTACGCACGGTGAAGATGAGCGGTGTATTTCCGGCACATGGACTAGCGTAGAAGTAAATAAAGCCGTTGAAAAGGGATATCGAATTATTAAAACTTATGAAATTTACCATTATCCGCGGCAAGAAAAAATTTTTCAAGAGTTTGTAAATTGTTTTTTAAAAATAAAACAGGAGGCGAGCGGTTTTCCAGACGAGTGTTACGACGATGACAAAAACTTAATCGATGCCGAAGTTGATAAATATATCGCTGATTATTATAAAAACGAGGGAATTTTATTAGATAAAGATAAAATAGAATATAACCCCGGTTTACGCGCCACAGCAAAAAATATATTAAATTCACTTTGGGGGAAATTTGCGCAAAACGATAATAATACGAAAGTCGATTTTTTATCTGATTACCACGAGTTAATAACGTTAGCGAACGATCCGAACGTAGAATTAACTTCAACTAATTTTGTTAACGAAAACACCCTACGCGTCACTTATCAAAAAACCGATGTCGTTACTACACCGTTAAAAACGGGGAACGTGGTTATCGCGAGTTTTGTCACAGCCTATGCGCGGTTAAAATTGTACGAATTGATCGACGGTTTAGGCGAGCGAGTCTTGTATTTTGACACCGATTCCGTAATTTACACGAGTAAAAATACCGATGCATTAGTTAAGAGGGGGCATTACCTAGGTGAATTAACAAATGAGTTAAAAAAAAATGAATGGATCACTCAATTTTGTTCAACGGGTCCGAAGTCGTATTCGTACCGAACAAATTTAGATAACGAAATTGTACATATAAAAGGGTTTAGTTTAACCAATGAAAAAATAAAAAAACAGTTAAATTTCGAATCATTAAAAAATTGTGTTGAAGATAAATCGCAAGTGATTAAAATTAAATATACAGATAAAATAACGCGCGATAAAATCAATCATATTTCTATTGAAGATGAGGTGAAATTATTTACTTTCACCTTTAACAAACGAGTGGTTAAAAATAATTTTTACACCGTTCCTTATGGTTTTTTAGAGACTTAAATTAAACGATGCTGTAATACCATTTCAACACCCGTTTATGTTAACATTATGCGGCCCGTCGCAGTGTGGAAAAACGTTTTGGATTTATAAATTATTACATTCTATCGAGGTAATGATCACACCTTTAATTAATAAGGGTTTTTTTCTATGCACATCGCATCAACCGCTGTACAGTGAGATCGAACGCGTGGGTAAAGAAAAAGGTCTGCAAATTGAATTTATCGAGTGTACTAAGGGGATTCCAAAAGCTAGTGATTTGCAAACTAGTTTAAACGATAATACTCTAGTTGTTTTAGACGATCTTATGACTGTTTCCGCTTCTTCGAAAAAAAATTTATTTAATTTAAATAACTTTGCGTGTCGTGACGCGCATCATAAAAATATTAGCGTTATTTTTGTGTGTCAAAATTTGATGTACGGTGATGGTAAATTACGAAATTCACGTGTCAATAGTCAATATCATTTAATGTTCAAAAATTTAGCCGATGTTAGAAATATGTATACTATTGCTGACAATAAGAAAATTAATCGCGAAATATTCACCGCTATTTTAGACGATGTAAATAAAGACCCGTATGGGTATTTATTATTTGATAACGCGACAAATAGTTATGAAAATACACGCGTGCGCACTAATATATTTCCCGGTGAAAACACGTTAGTTTATAATGTGTAAAAGTTTTTTTTTAAAAATAAAAAAATATTTAAATATATATTGTTTTGTTATTTTATTTTCACCTCACTTATAAAAACATGAGGAGGAGAAAACAACGTCAACTAGGGGGTTTATTTGATCCTTTTCACGCGAAACAAATGAATCAACTGACACATTTATACCGTGCGAGAAAAAAACAAAGGGGTAGTGGTGTAAAGTCACGACAACGGACGGGTAAAAGAATTCTGCTTTACAACCCAAACTGGTGAAATGGGTAGAAAAAAAAAGACAGGAACGAGTTTTTTTATTAGAAAGTTAAAGAATAAAAAAAGACAAAAAGGAGGTTTTTTTAGTTTAAGCTTGTTAGCACCACCTGGTAAGAACATTTTCAAGAGGCGCTAGCTTACGATCGATTTTTTATAAAAAAAATGTATAAACAGAGCGGGGGTACGACCGTTTATGCTCCCGGGATGCGTAGGGGGTACTTAGGAATTCCTCAACGTGGTGGTGGTTGGTTTCCCTTTAAAGGTCTTCTAGAGAGGGGTATAGAAGCTAATAAAAAAAACCAGTTGGGTCGCGGAATGAAAAAAAGACAAAGAGGAAAGGGTTTGAAAAAAAGACAAAGAGGAGGGAAAAAAAAACCAAAAAGGAGGATTTTTATCTCTATTAAGTGTGATTTCAACACTAATTTAAAAAAAAAAAGTTGGCTTTTTTTTAAAAATTATTTAATAAAAGACTCATTAAAATTACGACAACATTGTTGGTTTTCTTCTTTACTTTTACATTTTTTAAATATTAATTTATCGATAGCATCACCAAATCTAAAATCTATTTGTTTTTTTAAATTTATTTCATTTTCTATTTTTATTTTACTTTTTTCCCCCCACAACCATTTATTATTTGCATTTTCTATTTTGTTTTTGCTTTTTTCGTATAAATATAATAAGGACCAATAACCGCACGTGTACGTTAATTTTGATTGTAATTGTTGTTTCTACGCGTAGATAAATTTTTTTTTTTTTTTTGCAAATTTTACCCAATAATCACGGTGGTAAAAATCGGTCGACTTTGCAAAACTATCGAAAAAATACATTTTATCCCCGTCCAACCAAATAGCTATCCAATGATGACCGTCAGAATCACTTTCATCCGTGTTCCATATCCAGCAACAATTTTCTGTTATATTTTCAGGAAACACGTCTGCCGGAAAAGCCCCCCCCAAAAATTTTTTTAAAACAACATTTTCAAACGCTAGCTTTTCAATTTCGTTAGTGTACAGAAAACGTTTTAAAAAACATATGAATTTACAATTTCTTTTCCCCTTCATTTTTTTTTTTAAAATGAGTATTTTCTACCCCCAGCTTTTTGACGTGAATAAATAAAACTCAGATCGCTGTTGGGGTTATCCTCAACATCGCTTCTATGTTGTTGTTTTTTGGGTTTTTTCTGGTACAAAGAAATCGAAGTCGCCGTCGTCGTCGTTCGATGATGCTGTTCCTGTTGCTGATGTTGTCTCACCGCTTTCGTATTGTTTTGTACTGTACTGTTTTCTCAATGTATTATTCTTAATAATGCTCGTGGGCATTTTTTTTTTTTAAAATTTTAAAGCAGCTCTCCGTTCATTAAGGTTTAACATAATTACATAAACTGTTTGCTAGCGTTGTGTGATAAATCGTATATTAAATCGTCGCGATTCATGCTTTTATTCCCCATTTGAAGAGTGTTGCTTTTCAGACCTTTTCTATTTAAAAAATCTATTATTTTTTTTCATCAATTGTTTTTTTTTGTGCGTCCTCTTCCTCGACCGTTTTCTCTTTCACACGACCATCAGCAACCGCTGAATTGTCGACTTTACGTTTAATAGCATTTTTTTGTTTTAAAAATTCCACCATGCTCTCGCCAACACGGTGTTTTTGTTTAACAGCGTTTTCCCATCGCTTTTTCTTTTTCTCCCAACTGAAATTCATCTTGGTTTTTTATTCCTTGAAGAAGTTTCTTATTTTCATGATCGTTTTTTAAATATTCAAACATCTCATTCAATTTGACAGCGTCGACTAATTGTAATTTATTCATTTTCTTTTTCAATTTTACTTAAAAATTTAAGCGCTCTTTCAAATACACTGCTGAGACAATGATCTTCGCATATCATAATCTTAAGATCGTGCGAATTAATCTTTTTATGTACCATTTTTTTAAGTATATATAAATAGTCACTCCCGCATTTTATTTGAATTCTTTTTTCCACGATATTTTTGGCTAAAAGTAATATTTTTTTTTAAATTTTCATCGTATAGTTGGTGTTTTTTAACAATATTTACTTTAAAAAATTCTTTAAGCGAAGGAATGAATTTTATTTTTTTTTTTTTTTTTCATAAGTTGATGATATAATATTAAAGATTTTAACACCCCAGTCTCATCTTCTTCTTCTTCACTTTCAGACATGGCCTCATTTTCTGAAAAGTCAGATGAATTTTCTTCTTCCTTTTCCTTTTTTCCATTTTCATTTTCTTCTTCTTCTTCTTCTTCTTCTTCTTCTTCTTCTTCTTCCTCTTCTTCTTCTTCTTCTTCTTCTCCTTCCTCCTTTCTCCTTTCTCCTTCCTCCTTTCTCCTTTCTCCTTTCTCCTTTCTCCTTTCTCCTTTCTCCTTTCTCCTTTCTCCTTTCTCCTTTCTCCTTTCTCCTTTCTCCTTTCTCCTTTTTCTTTCTCCTTTTTTCTTCTTCTTCTTCTTCTTTTTTCTTCTTCTTCTTCTTCTTTTTTCTTCTTCTTCTTCTTCTTTTTTCTTCTTCTTCTTCTTCTTTCTTCTTCTTCTTCTTCTTCTTCTTTTTTCTTCTTCTTCTTTTTGTTTTTTTTCTTTTTCATTCGTTTCCATTTCCAAATTCTATTTTTTTTAGGCAAATTTCGACGCTACAGGTTGAACTATAATATGACCTTTATTTAAATGTGTTTCTTTATCAATTATATTTCCCTCACGTATAGTTTTAATTTTTTTTTTTGAATTCCCGCTAGCTTTTTCCATCACGAGAGTTGAAGGAGAAATGAATAACGTTTGTTTTTTTTTCAAAAATTATATGTCGTATAGCATACGAGCAGGGGTTTTCATACCAACTTTTATCTCATTACGAAATTCACCAATAAAAAAAATATTAGCTCGATTTTGAAAGCTGATGGTAAGAAAACTTCCCCGCCCGATTCGCTAAAACACGGTAGATCAATTTTATCAATAAGTTGCACCTCTGCAATATTGTTTGTAAGAAGATGTCTATTGAGCGACCCCACATTATGTCCTTGAACGGTGTCCATATGATTAGCGGTGTCTAAATATCCACAATTTACTTCACACGAATCTTTAAACATTTTCGGCGTTTCACGCGTGAGAATTTTTAAATAGGCTGCGAAAAAATTAAAATTACTAGCCGGTGTGATTAAACATTCATTCACCTTCAATTCCGCCGCGCTCCACATAGTGCGCAAAGGGAAGGGGGGCGGTACGAAATTAGCGTTTGCTATAAGAGCACCAGCTCCATTTCGAAGCGACGTTTTTACATACATTCTCGCACTAATAAGGTGTGTTGGGTACAGGGTGGACCACATCGGCTCGGTTTTCCGTAAAAAGATCATTAAAAGGTGATGGTTTAAATAACTGTAAAGGTTTTGAAAATAATGTCTCGTGTTGATCGACCTCTTCATCGTGGGGATTCATTCTTTTTTTTCTTTTTTTTTTTAAAAATTAAATATTAACTTTAAGAATACCCTTTGTCGTGTCCAATAACTTCGGTAAAAACATCCCGAGTGCCATACCAGCACCAAACCCACTGCCTTTTTGTTGTTTTCTTTTTGTTTTTCTTCTTTTTCTTACTTTTTTATTATTTCGAGCCATTTTTTTTGTTTTCCCCTCGCCCAGCAAAAAAAAAAAGAATTTTCGACGAGAAACATTTTATTAAATACGTTATCCAAAAAAAATACTTTGAATATAATAAAAAAAAATTTTTTTAAAAATAGTTAAAAGTTTGCGATTTATCTAAAAAGACGTAAAAGTTCAGTTTGCGATTTATCTGAAAAGACGTAAAAGTTCAGGATGTATAGTATCTTTTTCTTTTTTTTTTCTTTTGGCAGATTTTACAAAATTTTTTTCATGCTGTTCATCCATATTAGGGGGTAAGCCCACACGACCATCGAGTAAAATTTCTGCTTTAGTTGGATTTTTTTCTTGTTTGATTACAAAATAATTCCGGTGATAACCACCCCCATTTTTTTTCCATTTAATAAATCCAAATAGTCTTTTTCATCTAATTTAGATGATTTTTTACTCATCACACCATGGACCATTCAATTATGATAAAAAAGCTAGAACTTTATGGAGTAAGGTTTGAATCTCTTGATTGGTTTAAATCTTACCTAACTGAAAGAAGACAGCAAACCTTGGTTAATGGAGTGCTGTCAGATGTTTGTTCATTAAATTGTGGAATACCACAAGGGTCCATTCTAGGACCACTACTATTTATTCTATATATAAATGATCTCCCTTCATGTAAATTGTTTTCAAAACCTAGAATGTATGCAGATGATACCACCATGACTTCAGCAAATGCAGATGCAAATATCCTTAATGCTCAAATGACTCATGATATCAATGTGATTCATGAATGGTTAAAAGCAAACAAATTAACCTTAAATGTTGGGAAAACAAAGTACATGATAATAGGGAGTCAGTTTATGCTATCTCAAATACCAAAAGATTTTAAGATACAGATTAACAATGTATCCCTTATAAGAGAAACAAAGTATAAATCTCTTGGGATCCATATAGATGAAAGTCTAACGTGGAAAACACATATCGACATAGTTTCCAAGAAAATTTCTGCAGGTCTTGCAGTTTTGAAACGTGTAAGCCCAACGATACCATTTGAGACAAGATTAAATATGTACAAGGCACTGATCTTGCCATATTTTGATTATTGCAGCCCTGTATGGGGCAACATTGGGAAAGGTCTATCTGAAAGACTCCAAAAATTGCAAAATAGGGCTGCAAGGATAGTGACACTCTCAAGTTATGAGATAAATAGTCACTCTAATGAAATACTGGATGATCTGGGTTGGGAAATACTAGAACACAGAAGAAGTATGCAACTTGCTGTGCTAATGTACAAAATCTACAACAACCTTTCTCCATTGTACTTGAGGAAGATTTTTGCAAAAACGTCAAATGTACATTCTTACAATGTGAGAAATTCTGGAAAAAATCTACACATTCCTAGATATAAATCCGAAAAAGGAAAATGTAGCCTTCAATATAGGGGCTCTGTCCTTTGGAATAAAATCCCTGTTGAGGTTAGAGATAAAACTAACCTACGCTCATTTAAACTGGGTTTGACAAAAAATTGAAAATAATCTGTAAATATTCTTCACTTTAAATTTATTGTTAGTTTAATAATAGTTTAGTTAAGTTTTTATATACTTTATATATATATATATATTTATATATATATTTCTTATTTTAATTTTGTAACACGGCTCTCTGGAAGACCATTTATGTAAAATGAAGCGATACCGTGTTTATTAAATAAAGATTATGATGATGATGATGATGATGATGAAGTGTGACGTTTGATAGTCTAAGATAAAAATACGAATCTCGCCTGCCATAATTACCGTCGATCGGTCGATATTCCCTTCTGTTTCAGCCAGGTTTGGTGTATGAGAATTTTAGAATTGAGATCTAGTGAAAAGACCGCTCACTGATTTAGTTATAATAAGTGGAAAGGACAATCGTTTCTTAAAATATTAACTTGGGGGAAAACCACTTTCCACCATGTTCATATCAACAAATACGTCATTTCCGTCACCAGGTGTTGCGGTGCACATCGTACGAAAACAATCTGTAAATTTTGGCCGCCAAATATGCACCTTTAACAACTATTTCTACAAATATCTTGCACGATTTGGTGAGAATATACAATGTTTAGATAGGATACTTAAAATACGGCTTTTTTGTTGAATCTCATGCGAGTTAGACCAATTTGAACAAAATGGTCCAACGGCTGTTTCCTCCCCTTTCCTATTATTAAATCTATGTTGATCAATCAGCTCGCATGCGAGCCCACAATACTTTAGGCTGCGGTGTAATGAATTTGCTTGAATTTTAATACACGAAGTACTTGCTAACTTGCCAAGCCGTACGAGTTGAAAATCCAGCCATCCAGGTTTGTGAATTGATTCATAAGTTGTCAAAGGTAAGACGTTCAGTAAATATAACTCATGCTTGACTTCTCTGCTCCCTGTGTCAAGTCTAAAGTCAAAATCCATTGGATCAATTTATGTCAACATGGAATTTGATGTTGCAATACATTACCTACAATCAAGGTACAGAACGTGAGCACAAGGGCCACACACACGAGTAAAAGGACTTTGGATGCTGTGAGGGCTTGCCGGATGATTGGTTTTATACCCTCAATGAACATGGTGAAGCATGGCAATAGATTTCCCAATTAAGGCAAAACTGAACGTTTCATGGACTCCTAAGTTTGTGATCAGAAATAGAAAATTCGAAATGGCACCAAAAATGCCTCTTCAAAAAATTACAATTGTATTTGCAAAGAGAGCTTGTAACACTGATAATGTATAGGTAGGTGAACATGTATTACATAAGAGATCATAAATAAATAATTATGCACTTATCAGTGTTTAGCCCCAGGGTGGGGGTGTCCATCCTAGGGTTATTTTAATGTACATCTTGGCTGTTTTTATAAATGTGGTATATATCAAGGTGAAAAATCCCTGTAGCTGTGATCTAGTACATTAATTATAGATAATGTACAGCAGTAGCCATGTTAGGTTATCCTGAGTAAGTATTGATAAGTCCTAGGGTTTCTGTCTCCACCCTGGGCTTGAATATTGATCAGTGCATTAATATTAACTATCTTGTCATGAAAAAATACATTACTATAATATTTACAACAACATAATTATTTCACAAAATATCACAATTTGGTTACTTCATGATTGAGACTGCAAAGCTATATGATACATGTCAAGCAGTCTTGTGACATTTCTTACTCTTGTTTTGATACCCAAATATTT
Organism: Corallium rubrum; assembly: GCA_964035015.1. Taxonomy (NCBI): domain Eukaryota; kingdom Metazoa; phylum Cnidaria; class Anthozoa; order Scleralcyonacea; family Coralliidae; genus Corallium; species Corallium rubrum. The sequence continues at coordinate 63,161 of CAXIUP010000222.1, read as the reverse complement.
TATAATAATAATAATTAGTGATTTATATTGCGCATTCTTCATGACGTAATGATCGAATGCGCATTACAGTGTACAACACAATAGATAAATAGGTATAGCTATATATTTACAATACATGAAATAGTTATTAAGATGAAGGTGTTGATTTTTACGGAGGGAGGAAAACCGGAGAACCCGGCGAAAAACCCTCGAAGCACAGGAGAGACCAACTAAACTCTACTCACATGAGTCGCAAGCTTGAGAACGAATGGGGTTATTCCCAGACGGTCACCCATCCAAGTACTAACCCTGTCTAACCAGGCTTAACTATTGGTGAGAGGCAGTGCCCTAACAGCACACGCCACCCATGCTCCCCAAATCTTAAACCTTAAAAGATCGTAAACGTGATCGAAGTATAGCCTCCTCCACAGGCAACTCTCTAGTCTCTCTGCCTCTTCCTCACGCATGGGCTAGTGGGTGAGGGAGGCTAGGGAACTGGGGAGAGGGGCGCGAAAAATTCGGGAGAGTTGCCTGCCATAAATTGAAGAGTTTGGACGTGGAGTGTCACCCAATGGACGTGGAGTGGGACCCCGGGTAACCTGGGGAATTATTTGCACAACAAACTAAAAACAAAAATGGATTCGTCCGAACGCTCATCTGAACAAGAAAAGCCTTCCAAAATTCAAATTTATGTAAAGAGTAATTTGGCGTTCTCTAGCAATAATTTTAAAAAAGGTTGAGGTAAAAGAAAAGAGGATTACAACAGAAAGCAAACCAGTCACGTTGAGGTACTAAGAACGCATCTGAGAGAAACAATTGACTCGAAACTGAAAGTTTTATCTCAGTCGTTCGACTTGTCGAGCTCTCACAGTCACTGTTTGGATATTGGTGATTCAAGACCTGTAGCTAACGTACCAGGTTCGTCGAGCAATTCGGCAAGGAGCTCAATAGTAACTCCTGGAGGAACTAAGCGCAAAGCTAAGTGTGAATGCTATATTTGTGTCTTTTAATTTAAATACATAAAATGAATATTGTAATATACAGCTTTGATTTATTTGTCGACGTTTCTTGTATTTCTATGTTCATGTTTTAAACATGCTAATTTTATTCATCTACTCAGTTGCAGTCATTTTGCTCACAACCAAAATCAAATGTATTTTCCAGTGAACATTTCGCATAGAACGTTCAGGACGAGTTTGGAGAGGGCTCTCAAAGAACGAGTGAAGTTTGTTCAAGGAGAAGAACTATCACTGGACGATTTGATATTGGTCTTGGAGGGAAAAATACATGGCATAAAGATAATGTCCCGAAAAAGTCTCTTGACTACCATCTCAGAAATATTGGGCTCAAAGATAAAGCGCAAAGGAGAAAATAAGCAGTAAGCATTGTAATTGCAATTTATAACATAACGTGATATTTTATAACCCTCGCCACTTTATATCGTTTTTTTAAAATTTATCTTCAATAAACTGAAATTTTATTGGCGTGCCAAACTAGGATGTTTTTCACTTTTATCAGATTATATTATTGCAGTTTTGCTATTGTAAAAGATGTGGACACAAAGCTTGTGACACGTCACTCACCACCGCATGTTTCAGGTAATGAATTATACATAATAATTATGATGTAAACGCTCTGCCAGTATCCTGATGGCCCAAAGCATTCTGGTAGTTACAAGTACATAATCACATAACACCATCCAATGTCATCATGAAAATGGGCTAATTTTCTATGTTTTCTGAAAATCATATTGGCATGTTAAGCTATTGCAATTACTAAATATCAAAGTATGAAACCTAATGCAGATAACATGCAGTACGGTATTGTGAGGCTGTGACAGATTATTATGTGAATTGAAAAGCTGTGTTTACACTGCTAGGCTTGGCCTGGCCTTGGCCTAACTTTGGCCTACTTTTTGGCAGTGTAAACACGTCCTGGGCTGGCCTAGGCCAGGCCTTGGCCAGAATATCTAGGCTTGCTACTTTTATTGGCCTTGGCCAGGCTTGTGTCAGTGTAAACACGTCACATTTACCCCGGACCAGGCCATGGCTTGCAGTGTAAACATGGCTAAAGATACCTACAGACATTTGACACAGTATCTGTCAGCTTTGTCATGGTAGGCACAGATATCAAGCAAGAATTAATCGAAAACCTTGTTTGATATATAGCCACATGTATTCCTATATAGATATACTTATTATTCATGTCAACATCTAATTGTTTCTACAGCAAATGTCACAGATGATAATCTGTGTAGACCCTCTTCTTCTAAAGTAACATGCAAGACCAGACTTCACTTTTCAGGTAATCAGTCCATCCACCACATTAATTTTTAAATTTTTGTAGGCAATAATTAGTATTCGTACAGACTATATCTATTCTTATATGTTGCTGTATAATTTTAAAAATTGAGTAGGTTTTCATAGCCTATTTATAAAGAATGGGAATCATTGTTGTGTTCAATTTTATTTATCTTTATATATATATATATATATAATTTTTTTTGCTTAATTGTTCTAGATGAAGAATTACCAGGGATTTAAGTTTGTCAAGAAGATCTTGATGTGGGCAACATTGCTATGAAAATGGATGACTTGGAGCTAGCTAATCCAGGTATTTACATGTATGCAAACACATTGTAACCAACTGTATTTTTAATTTATTGCCCTCTTTCAATAATTTATTCTGATTGAAGCATCGCCATGTTATACCTCCTTCAGCATTGTCCAAATCCATAAATTATATAACCCAATAATTCAATTGGATCAGTGCAGTGCAATGCAGTGAGGAATAGATACCTCTAGATCCCTTTTTCAATTATTCATATCATCATGGTTTTCTGCTTGAGCTGAATGTAGACTGAAGCTAATACAGTATATCTAGTTTGTTTCCCATCAGATTTGTATTAGTTTCTGGCTTATATAGCAGTAGTTAATGCTTTTTTCTTTTATACCTGTACCTAGATCTCTGCCAACAGTTTGAATCAATAAATAAGAAATTATGAAAGCCCAGCAGCAAATTAATGCCTTGAATGAAACCGTAACTGATTTGCAAAATGAGAAAAAAGTCCTGGTTGATAATATATCTGAAGTAAAGAAGTATATTGATACATATGAAAAGACAGCAAATGGATTAATCATGAAGCAGGAAGAGATTATTGTGCTGTACAAAGATATTATTGAATGTGGAAGTCTTCTTGGTGATTTGTTGTCTATATCAGAAAAGGATGCTATAAAGTCAGAGGTGAAAAAGACTAAAACAATCTTCAATCTGGGAATAAGGGGCCAAAATCTTACCGACCTTGCAGAAAAATTTGATCCTATTTTATTTAGCAAGCTTGTTCATGAACTAAAAGAACAGTGCCCAACAATAACAAATATCTTGGAGCAATTTGTTTTGTCTGACAATGTATCTAGGAATACAAAGAAAACACCATCAATGAAGATGAAGGCTTCTATGCATCTGTTTGCATCTCTCATGTTTGTAAGAGATCAGAGAAGTGGAAATGACATTCCAGTGTTGTTTGGTTTGTTGTGTCTATGCTATGGGGCTGGACCATCCATGATCACAATCCTTCAACATCTTGGCCTGTCAGAGTCATTTCCAGTTTTGTAAGTGTTATATTCTGTTAATAATAAATAATGCTAAGAAAACTATTTTATTATTTTCTTTTTATTTTATAAAACAATTCAAAAACTCATTAATAATTCACGAGGAAAATTCAAAAGAAATTAAAGTTTAATCAGTGTCTTTATATGTGATAGATATGTTCTGATTTACATAAATTTTAGCTTTGATTTTCTCAGCTTAGACAAGGTTATTTTTCAAACTTAATACGCCAATGAACTTACCACCAAATGGTTCGTTTTTGCAGCCGTTCAATAAACTTGCAGTTCGTATTTTATCAGATAAAACACTCCTGCTCGTTTATTAAACAGTACATAAAACATTCCGCTCATGTGCATATGTACTCGTATAAAGGTACGTTTGATCTAATTTGAACACAAAATTTCATGTTCAAATGATGTCAAACGTGCCTTTATAAGAGTACATATGCATACAGCTTTTTTTATTTGTTATATATATATATATATATATATATATATATATATATAACATTGTTATATATATAATATAATTGTTATATATATATATATATTATCTGATAATGTATATGTATACATGTATACATGTATACATGTATACATGTATACATGTATATATATATATATATATATATGTATGTATATATACATATACATTATACATATACATTATATATATATAGTTCAATCTACACCTATACTTATACATATACATATACGTATACGTATACGTATACATATACATATATATATATATATATATATATTTTCATATACATATATATACATATACATATACATATACATATACATATACATATACATATACATATACATATACATATACATATACATATACATATACATATACATATACATATACATATACATATACATATACATATACATATACATATACATATACATATACATATACATATACATATACATATACATATACATATACATATACATATACATATACATATACATATACATATACATATACATATACATATACATATACATATACATATACATATACATATACATATACATATACATATACATATACATATACATATACATATACATATACATATACATATACATATACATATACATATACATATACATATACATATACATATACATATACATATACATATACATATACATATACAGTACATATACATATACATATACATATACATATACATATACATATACATATACATATACATATACATATACATATACATATACATATACATATACATATACATATACATATACATATACATATACATATACATATACATATACATATACATATACATATACATATACATATACATATACATATACATATACATATACATATACATATACATATACATATACATATACAGCATGTTCTAAGGATTTAGGGTGAAGGAAAATTCGAGTGTAGAATATATACATTTTAAGACCAAACCGGGAGCAGTTGCGAAAAATGCAACTACACAGGCCCTCCGGCAGGAATTGAACCCACGACCTTGCGATTCTAGTGCAATGCTCTGACCACTGAGCCACGGAGGCCGTTGCCGAGAGCTTGATCGCGAGTTCTGTATATATAATAAGGTGGTAATGCCAGGAGAGAATTGGGTATATTATAAATGATATTGGGCATTTCACTCGATTACACAGCATGTTCTAAGGATTTAGGGTGAAGGAAAATTCGAGTGTAGAATATATACATTTTAAGACCAAACCGGGAGCAGTTGCGAAAAATGCAACTACACAGGCCCTCCGGCAGGAATTGAACCCACGACCTTGCGATTCTAGTGCAATGCTCTGACCACTGAGCCACGGAGGCCGTTGCCGAGAGCCTGATCGCGAGTTCTGTACATATAATAAGGTGGTAATGCCAGGAGAGAATTGGGTATATTATAAATGATATTGGGCATTTCACTCGATTACACAGCATGTTCTAAGGATTTAGGGTGAAGGAAAATTCGAGTGTAGAATATATACATTTTAAGACCAAACCGGGAGCAGTTGCGAAAAATGCAACTACACAGGCCCTCCGGCATATACATATACATATACATATACATATACATATACATATACATATACATATACATATACATATACATATACATATACATATACATATACATATACATATACATATACATATACATATACATATACATATACATATACATATACATATACATATACATATACATATACATATACATATACATATACATATACATATACATATACATATACATATACATATACATATACATATACATATACATATACATATACATATACATATACATATACATATACATATACATATACATATACATATACATATACATATACATATATTATAAATGATATTGGGCATTTCACTCGATTACACGAGTGAAATGCCCAATATCATTTATAATATACCCAATTCTCTCCTGGCATTACCACATTATATATACAGAACTCGCGATCAAGCTCTCGGCAACGGCCTCCGTGGCTCAGTGGTCAGAGCATTGCACTAGAATCGCAAGGTCGTGGGTTCAATTCCTGCCGGAGGGCCTGTGTAGTTGCATTTTTCGCAACTGCTCCCGGTTTGGTCTTAAAATGTATATATTCTACACTCGAATTTTCCTTCACCCTAAATCCTTAGTACATATACATATACATGTACATGTAATGTTTACAACACGAGCGGCCGTGTTGTATTGAATATACAATCACGAGTCGAAGGCGAGTGATTGTATATTCAATACAACAAGGACGCGAGTGTTGTAAACAACTTGTGAAATGAATAAATAGTAAAAATCCCTTTGGGATATTCAGATGCTAATTTGCTAATTAGTTACAAGCACTAGTGGTTGTATCAGAAGAGTATACATCCACTAGTGGCTGTAACTAATTAGCATCATTGGTTTTAGTTTGTATGGGGTTTACAGGGGTAACATGTGACGTAATTTCTGAAATTAGATTGGCTGCAAAACTCATGAATTAGTAATGAATTTCACAAATACATATACATATACATATACATATACATTATACATATACATTATATATATATATAGTTCAATCTACAGACACGTGTTTCGCTGTACTACACAGCTCAGCAGTGTAGCTTTTATGTAGCTTATAATATATATATATATATGTATATATACATGTATATACATATATATGAATGTATATATATATATATATATATATGTATATATATATATGTAAATATATATATATATGTATATGTACGCGTATGTGTATGTATATATATATATATATATATGTATATATGTATATATATGTATATATATATATATATATGTATATATATGTATATATATGTATATATATGTATATATATGTATATATATGTATATATGTATATATATGTATATATATGTATATATATATATATATATGTATATATGTATATATGTATATATGTATATATGTATATATGTATATATGTATATATACATATATGTATATATACATATATACATATATACATATATACATGTATACATATATACATGTATACATATATACATATATACATATATACATATATACATATATACATATATACATATATACATATGTATATAACGTCTTTTACTATTCCCAGTAAACATAGCTCAGGTAATTCAGTGCACATATTAACAGTCAAAGACCACAATGGAAAGGCATAAAACAATGTTAAATATTTAGAGTGATTTAAATATTATAATACAGATCACATCAATAAGAACCACACAATAAACAATGGTGGTGAGCTCGGAAAAAGCACACCTCTTCGGAACCAATGGGAAAGCCGCTTTTACCCCGGGGATGCGATAACATAGAGTGTCTCTTTTGAATAAAGGAATCGTCTCTTTCAGGGTATGAAAATTGGATAAGGAATTAGAGAATGTTGATAAAAAACTAGTGGGAATTTAACACGAAATAATAAAGTTTATAATAAGGAATTATCGAACGATTTCTCCAATTTGTGAATAATCTTAGCCAACTGGTATGGCAATCAACCCATAAGAAATACGGGCTGCAATGCAGGCTAGAATAATCTTTGCTCTTCCAGTCAGCGCAGAAACTAGTTCGCAGCTGCAGCTCGCTGAGTACTTGCATCTCATGAAAAAGAACTTGCAGTGAGAAAACAAGCAAAGTGAGTTATTTTTAATTAGATGCAATCAGTCGCAGCGCTGCAAGCTGGGTTTTGTGATGAGTAGAAATGAACTCTAATCATTAATACTGTATGTAGAAATAAGTTCTTAATACGCCTAGCCACCCCTCAAAAATTTTTAAAAATTGAGAAAAATCAGGCAAAAAAATAGGCGATTTTGGGCATTAAATTCAGGCAAAATTTGGTCTTGTAAAGTATTGAAATAGTAAATAAAATTCAGGCAATTTGCAAATTTGGTTGGACACCCCCGAAATCAAAGCCCCCCCCCCCCCCCCCAATCAAAGTGGGTTAGCGATGCCCCTGCGCCTAGCCTATTTCAAAGAGTCATTTGGAAAATATAAATTTAATAAATTATTCACTATTTCTGCCATAAGCTCCCATGGAGCAAGATATGAGTAATTTCGGAATTATGAAAAAAAAGAAAAATACTTAAAGAATTCGGGGATAACGAGTTCAAAGTATTCCACTTCATGTCCCTGAACCCCTTGTTCCAGTTGCTACGTCCTATTTCTGCTATGATTTACTGTATTTATAAACGATATGATTCTACGTTTTTATTACCTTCACTCTCGTGTTCAACATCTCCAGCATGTAAATTGTTTATAGGCATATGACCTTGCTCACGATCTGTACTGTTGTCACGAACGTCTTCATCATAGTGGTTGGGGGACTTCTCTGCTGTATTAAATGCAGTTGAGTGATCGCCCTCATTTCACTTAGCTCATTTTCGTCACTCGAATCACTTGATACCTCCTTAGTATAAGTTCCACTTTCGTCACCTTGGGCATTTTCATCGATTCTATGTCCCGATTGCTCACGGTGACTAAACAATTCCTCGTCATCAGTAAACTCACTGACTGCTTCAGACTCATCTGTTGAATCATTTTCTTCTGAAGAATCTTCTTCATCCGCGTCGTAACAAAACCTTACGTGACTGATCTCTTGAATCCCAAAAGAAATCATTACACATTGTCCTTTTTAAGTAACTTCGACTTTTCGACATTCGAGGTCTTATATTTCTTCGGAATATAGTGAATATTAACGATCGCTACACAATGGACTAAAATGTGCAATGCATCCTTTCCGCTGTTTCTTTTGTTCTTTCAATCTGATTGGTCAACTTTCACTCACATGATCTTCTGAAGCGGTTCATTCTACTAGTTTTTTGAGTCTGTACTTGTCCTTTCCTCACGAAGTCTTCACAGTAGAAGTGACTTTCGGAATTACTACACTACTGAAGCATTATTTTGTGAACAATGGCTGGCAGGGGCGGATCTAGGAGAAAATCTGACTGTATCGTATTTGTGATGACACCAAAATTAGAGGAGTCTGGGGGGATTCCCCCCGGAAAATTTTGAAAATTAAGATACCGGAAATGCAATTTCCTGCAATCTGAGGGAACATTTAGACAAAATACAGTGGTATGTGCACCTTAAATTTTTCATGAATATAAATAACCAAAAACGACAAATTAAAGTTAAATTGTTTTATAAAAAGTTTGGTAATAAATATTGCAGTCAACAACTAAAACTGTTTATGTTACTGTAGATTATTTAATACTCAATATACAGGTCAACATACCTGTATCGGCAAGCGATTATACTTTATAAATAAATTAGGCTATAATAAGCCCAGACGACATTTACTTTTATAAATAATAGTTATATTCCCATTCTAAATGGGTGGGTTTCCTGGACATTCTAATATTACTAGCAAATAATTATACTCAGAATTGAACATTCTAAATGTGTTAATGCCATTGTGATCAAAACGATGATGACACAGACACTAGTATACAGAGAGGTTCATGATGTTTTAAAATTAACGACAACATTTAATACAACTAAATTAATGATATGTTCAAAAGCATATCAGAACAGCAACTGTCACTCAGACTTGGTTTTGCGCCGACTCGAGTAAGTCTTCATTTTAATGTAAATCAATACACACAAGTCAAGGACAGTCTCAGTCACTTCATTAGCATACTCCAAATTTAGTGGCATAATATTAGTAGCTAAAATATTTATTATTCATGAACTTTATACCTCACTGGGTGATGATTTGAAGAGCGCGATTCCTGGGCTGCGAGGGAACTGTAGCTTCGCAAAATTAGACACAGCAAATTCGGCTGTAAGACACTTCTCACAATACGCTTAAGAGGAAGTAATCTACTCGCTTTTTCCTCCAGAGAATAACTTCCATTATCCAAGACACACAACAGCTGTTGTAGAACACTGTTAGACGCCATGGTGCATAAAACTAAATCACATCACGCCGTAATCATATTTAGATCGTCGGAGACTGCTCCGATACAGTCTACTGTATCGGAAGTGTGGAAACTGCAGCAAAACATGACCAAAATCAAGCATTTTGATTGGTTTGACACAGTCAACTGTATCAGATACAGTCGCTACAGTTACTATATTTAGCACAACTGTATCAATCGTAACCTCATCGGTAACACATCGCCATTAAAGAATCTGGGAGAGCGCCTTTTGCGCGATGCTTCACTGGTAAGGAAACGCAGGCTGGTGGGGATGCGCTTACGGGCAATTTTTGCGGGCTACCGAGAATTTCCTGCAGAAAAGTGCGAGTTCGTCTCGCTGGTCGCAGAACAGAACTGATTTTAAGCTTTGAAAAATTGCGTACATTAACATCAAAGAATTTGAAAATGATGTTACTGAACTTGAAAAAGCTACTTGTGAAATGTAATTATTCGAATTTTAATTTATTTTAATTTAATTAAATTAAATTATTAACTGAAAATCTGACTGTATCATACGATACAGTTGATACAGTCTAGATCCGCCCCTGGCTAGTCCTAAACTCCCAACCTCGATGCGGCTGCAAAACAAAATCATGAAGGACAAATTTCCAGGTAAGTAACGTGTTTTTATGCTCTCAGTTTAGAATTAAATGTGTTGTGTTCATGCTTGCCTACAAGTCGCTACTTGTTCGTATTAAAGTTCACTTCCGATTTTTATTTTTCTTGATGAGATGCAGAGTTTCTATATTATTGGTGTGATCTTTTGGATAGATTTAAAGACTTTTCAAATAACGAAAAGTCCCAACTCTCGAGAAACGGCACAAAAAAATCGGCACTAAAAATTGAAAAATTGAAAATTTGAGAAACAGCACTAGTAAAAATTGTGTAAAAATTAACTGAAAATCTACTGTCTTTAGCTTACTACCATATGAAATTACCCTACCTATAAAAGAAGTATTTCTCATTTTGTATATTGCCTTGCAGATTCTCGAGGCAAAGAAGATTATTTTGTTCTTGTGTTCTTTGCATCAGACCAGAAGTACTTTGTTGTGGAAGGGAGGAGTATTGCTAATCCACAAAATTCAGAAGTAAATAAGATGGCGTGAGTAAAGGATGGGAAGGGAGATACATATTCTGGTTTGCTAATATTTAAGGGTATGTAACATTTTATGATATTGAATCATAATACGTCCTGAACTGTGACTTTTTTTAATAAGTTGGGTTCAATAACTAATAAGCCTAAAAACCTGATTGCCGCCAACATGTCTCTTTTTGAAATATAGGTATTTTATATATTTCGATTCCACAGTATCTTGAACAAGTATAGTTTTAGCAGGCTCAGTTGATCACCAGATCACCCTGATCATCACGAAGAAACTCGCGATTTTTTGTGATTTTGTGATTGTATTAAATATTTTAATGTGGTTTAAACCAGAACGTATTAATTTCATGATTTCATGTCGGATTCGACTGAAAAATCCAATACAAAAAAGCAATCTGGTACCGTCAATCGTATATCAAACTGGAGCTGAGGTCAGTTGCAAGCATTTTGGTCTTAGCAACCTTTATAATTTATTCATGTTTGGCAGGTGATAAAGTAGCCTGCGTGCAGACGCTCGTTCCCCCTCCTGAAATCGGGAAACGGAGGTCTGCGAAACGGCGTTCATAATCGTGTTCTGGTCACGTGAATCATCACCGGATTTTAAGGACTAATATGTGATTGGTTGATAAAGGATAATTTAAAGTAGCCGATATTTCATTGGTCAGATTTCCGATCATTAGGAAATTGTCATGCGAAAGTGCTATAGCGGCTTTTCCCTCTCTATATAACTATATTGTCTCCCTTTGTTTCTATCCTACTTCGAAATGTCAACATGTATTCTCTGCTCTTGTGAAATTTTGAAACATAACGACAAATACCTGGTTGATGGTAAAGGTGCATTTAAAGTGAAAGAAGGATTAGCTATGCTTGAATTTATAATGTTAAAAAGAGAAATCGATTCTGTGAGTATTACACGCGTTCTCCGTCGAAACGATCGACTTGCTGATTGCGATTTCATATTGTCTGGATCCGATAGTGTCGCCGCTCAACATCAAAATAAATTATTTTTTAAATGAAATAGCAGTTAATACCCATAGAAAACCACACAGTGCAATTAACACCAAGAAACAGCCGAACTTACCAGTTTGTGAGAAAAAACACAGATCTATCGAAATAATTCCCATGGTAATCAGTGAGCATCCTGGTGCTTGGAATAACATCGAGTACACATCGACACCAACAAAGTCTCAATTTCTTCGCATCCAAACGTTGATTTTTCGGCAGTTCGTCCATTCTCTCATCAATATAATCTCTCTCAGCACAGAACTGTCGACCAAAATAAACACTATATTTGCAAATTTCACCAGAAAACGTTGAAATTTAAAAACAAATCAATCAACTTGCGGCGTCATTTCAAAGCAACCTGTCAAAATCCGACGCTGCAAGTTGATTGAATTGTTTTTAAATGTTCAACTTTTTCAGATGAAACTTGCAACTTTCGAACGTAAACAAACTTGAAAATAATCGAAAGCCGTAATAATGATGGCTTGCAAATGCAAGTATTGGTGTGGTAATTATGCTAGCATATAAATTAATTATTTTGGTTCACGTGACCAGGAACACGATTACGAACGCCGTTTCGCAGACCTCCGTTTCCCGATTTCAGGAGGGGGAAGGAGCGTCTGCACGCAGGCTAGTGATAAGGAAGCCATAATAGAGATCATAAATTCTATAGAGTATTTATATTTATGATCTCTATGGCAATAGCCGTCAAGCACGGTAACTATTACTTTTTGGGTAATAATTAAGTTTTTAGCATTGTCTTTACAGTGTCAAAGAGAAAGAAGACAAAAGGAAAGGGAAAGAAAGTCGATATTTTATCTGATGAGGAAGGTGAGTTGATAACAATACATGTAGGAGTAGCACACTCTCAAGGTGAGTACTCAGCAGCACATTCTTAAAATATCATCCTTTTATGATATATCAAAACAAGGGGAGTTCAAACTTTTGATGTATCGTCAATTGTCAACGAAGCTTAGGATTTGAGGAAAAATCAGGAAATACAGTATATTGTGTAGGTTTTGTTGGGTTGATTCACACAGAGAAATTCCATCAAGGTTATAAACACTTTAAACGCTTCTTTGTAATTTTTCAGTACCTGTAGATGAAGATGAGTTGACAAAAGAAGAACAGAGAGTACGAGATATCTTAAAGACTGTTCCCAGTGTTGTGAAAGAGAATGTGAAGGTATATAATCACATTTTTCTTAATGCTCCCTCAAGCACATTCTCAATGGGCCATTAATAAATAAACACACCCCAGTACAGATGATATTGCAGTTCAAGGAAGGCAGACTCTGGATTTCCAAAGGCAAAACCATTAAAATTGATTGGACAATGGGCAGCTTATGCACCTATGAATGTTAAACTCCATAGTGGGGGGGGGGGGCGAGGTCGGGCATACTGTATGTAGGGAATTTGATCAATGTTTGTTTCCCCGCTCTCTGGAATTTGATCATTATTTTTCACCCGAGGGTGAGGTTATTTGAACCTGTTTGAATTTGAGTGCCATAATGAATCCTAAGAAAGAGCAAGTGAGGCCCTGCAGTGTGGCATTTGATCATATTTGACTGACATTTACTGCCCCATGGCCACTACTGCCCCATGGAAATCAAATGCCCCATAATGCCAACCCCCAACCCCCCCCCCCCTCCTCCCGCTGGGGCTTAACAGTGATAGGTGCATTATGACTTTCAGAGAGGTGGACCACAGATTTCCTGAATATTCTAAATACACCAATATACTTTTCCAAAAATTATATCAATGCATTGCATTATTAGAAGAAAATACAGAATATTTGGGTGCTTGAAATACATGAACTGGAAGCTAAAATCTATTTTTGTCAATACTTGTAATTGCCTTTTCTCTTAAAAAGTCAAATAGCCAATATGTTAGTCATTTGATTGAGAGAGCTAGCTTATTATTGAGATGTTTTCTTGCAATGAAAAGACTCGCCACAAGTCGACTACTTTGTTGGGTTTTTTATTCAAGACAGCCAATAACTACATACCAGGGTGTGTTTATTTAGTATAATGGCTCAATGTAATTTCAACAACTAAAATAAAAAAATGGTGTTTACCCAGGCTACTGATGCTATGGCAGCAGGAGGACTGTGTACTAATGAATTACTAAAGGGCGTCATTAGCAGATTGGATGATGTCAAAGACCTACTCCAGCAACTGGTGGATAAATCTGCAGTGGATCATTCATTTTCAAGGTGGGTGCCTGCGAGCACTCTTCAAAAGACACCTGTCTCTGCCAAGAAGCTGGGGCTAACTTGTATTCCTGAGTCTCCAACTGCCATTTCTGATGTAAGTAGACTATAATCGAAGTATGGTAAGGTTTAATTTTACTCCTGAAACAGTTTGACGAAGGGCCTTCACTCGAAATGTTAGACTCCTATGTTCTCTGTTTTGGCAGTATATTAAACCTTACCATATTTTGATTGTTGTTCCGACACTGTCCACGCAGTACACTACTTTTATTTCACTGTTTGGATAAGTACATTATATGTGTCACAATGTCAAATGAATACTTTGCGAGGGCTGTTCTATCTTAACTCTGGTAGAGTTCTTATTAATTTCCGCTTTTTATATTGTAGAAGCCAGAAACATCAAGTGCATCAGAGATTGAAAGCAATCAGACTGAAGCAAGTGAAGAATTTATAAGTTATTAATTGTTATTATTACTTGGGCTACCTACGTTAGGATGAGTCTAGGTTTCGCTGGTTTTGTTATTTTTTTTGCATGTGATAGATGAGAGATAGATAGATAGATAGATAGTTTAATTAAAAATTCACATCGCAGCACATATGGCTGAATCGCGTGATTTACAGTTTAAAATGTTAACTAATTAAAAGTGATACATACTTTACAATATTTACAAATGTATTAGAAACATTAACAATAGAATTTAAACTAAACTAATGTAAACTAAACTAAACTAAACTATTGCACATGGCAGGAATAAATGTATTTTGAAATCTGTTCGTATTTATTTGAAACATATTAAACATTCTATTACTTCTAAGATCGTGCATAGCCTCATGTTTAGGAAACGATGAAATGTGGGGATGTTAAAATGATCTAATATTTGATTATATGATTCTCCAGGCGAGATTATTTTTAACGCACGTTTCTGTACAACTTCAAGATCATCAGACAAGAACCTCGGGAGTGAATGATGAAAAACCTGTGCGCAATATTCCAAGATAGGCCTGATAAAAATTCACAATGTCTTTAGCACTTACATTGGCACGCTATAATAATATAATAAAGTAAAAGCGCTTATTTGCCTTCTTTATAATTTCGTTGATGTGCTCATTCCATTGAAGGGTACTTGAAATAGCGAGGCCTAATATCTTGGCATTTTTAACAATGGGTAGATTTTCCCATTAACCGTCACAGGATTAAAGTTCTGTTTACTGGCTTAAACTCAATTATAAGTTCTTTACATTTATCAGCATTAAGGTGGAGCCTATTAACACTTGACCACTCTTCTACAGTGATAACAGCGTCTTGAGCGTGACTACTTTCCCCTTTATGAACGACTTCAGCAACGGTCGTATCGTCGACATACTTCCATATAGAAACATCAGAGATTTTGAGATCGTTTATCATTAGAAGAAACAACCAAGGCCCAAGTTTTGTGCCCTGGGGGACGCCTGATGGAACTTCTCCCCACTCATGTGACTATGTCTAGTATGCATGTGACCAGTGTTCATACTTCCGGTGAGTTGTTAGTGGCTGGTGACAGTGAGGCATGTTGGTCCTTTTGCTTTTGGAGTTGCCTGCAGACAAAAAGTTGAACAGCTTTGCCTTTTGATCAAGGTGTTCAGATTGCACATTGGAATAAAAGTAGTGTGCTGCATAGGCAGTGTTGAAACAATTGAAATATAGTGCCGAAACAGAGAACATACTGATGTCTAGTGGTTCGAGAGAAGACCCTTCATCAAAGAGAAACATAAGATATCTACGTACATTCTCTAATTCGGCAGTACATGTCTAACCTTACTATACTTTGGTTCTTGCACATTGTTGGTAGATTTTGAAATAGACTGACTTTGTAGTCTAACAGTGATCAGATGTGGCGCATCGGCTTCGTCATTGTTTAAGTCGACCAATCATATGCGAGCCCCCCAAATTCTGGGGGCGGGGCATAATTACGCAAATGACGTAATGTATCTACGGTAAATATTCAATATGGCAGACGCTTCATATTTCAACGAGAACTTCGATGCTGTGTGCAAATGTGCCCTTGAAACGTTCGGTATAGATCGCTTTCATGAAAAATAGCTGATATCAATAAAGGAATTGTTGTTGGGAAAGGATGCGTTCGTAAATATCCCGACTGGTTCTGGAAAATCCTTAATTTTTCAATCTTTTCCAATGGTTAAAGACCGAATGAGAGGGAAAGATCAAGATCGTCACTCTATCGTTGTAGTTATCTCACCTCCTGTTTCTTTGATGAAGGATCAGGTCAACTACCTTGTGAGTAAAGGTGTGAAAGCGGCGTTTCTAGGGGAAGAGCAACTGGACAACACTGTAAAGGACGGAGTAGAGAAAGGGAAGTACCAGATTGTGTATGGTTCACCCGAGTTGAGTCGCTGGTGAAAGATGTTTTCTAGTCCATTTATCGACAAAATTTGTGTTTGATCCCATTGGGGATTTTCAGCCAAGGAAGAGGAGAGAGTCTTCCGTCTATGGTTCAGAAGGATCAACGAACTTCGATCGTTAGTCAGACGTGTTCCACTCGTGGCTCTTAACAGCTACAGCAACAAGAAGAACTCGTGTGATATTCCTGATCGAGCAAATATTGCTTATGCCGTGGAGGTAATTGGAAGCGACCCACGAAACACTTTCAAGGGAAGGAGAAAGGACGAAGTTGTTTCAGGGTGATAATTTATTGCCCTACAATAAGAATTGTAGCCATGATTTATAGTATATTTCAAGCAGAGTTAAGAGCTGACATGTATGTTGATAGGGAAACTTGCAATCCTAGAAAACGACTGGTAGAAAATCTTTCTCTGAGGAAAATGGCTGTGTTCGTGTTTTAGTTTCCACCATTGCATATGGCATGGGCATAGACTGCAAAGGAGTGAAAGATGTGATTCACTATGGACCACCTCAAAACTTGGAAAGATATGTACAAGAGAGTGGCGGGGCTGGAAGAAGTGCTGAAACTGGATGCAAGGCTGTTGTTTTGTATTCAAATGTCATGTTAAAGCAATGTGACGAAGGAACTGAAAATTACATTCGCAACAGTAAGTCAGTCAAAGTGAGAAAGAAGTAGTTTTCGTCTGCAAATTGACTTACTTGAATTAGAAAGGTACGAGAACCCTCGTGAATGTTATGACATTTGCAATATTCATAATATATGCGCCTTGTGGCTGCACACGTTTTTACTATGGCTCGTCTAAAATCTCGGTTTTACGAGTACTTTGGAATACTGTACGGCTTGGAATCTTTGTGTCATTCCGCTTGGAGTTGGTGAACATGACTGGTTTTATTCGACATTTATATCGGCCTAATGGACAGTTTAAAGGGAATGCTTGTTTCGGGGCTTTGTCAGAGTATGCTCAACGAGGCACGACCGGCCATAACTCATCACATACAATATATGCCAGGATTTCTTCGCAAACTTCGACCTGCTTCTAAACGAGTGCCTATCGACCTACTAACTCATAGCAGACTTTGTGCTTGTGGAATTTTAAGACCTTTCCGAGGTAGAATTGTAAAACGTCGCGAACAGAACGGCGCATTAAATATTCAAACTATCGAGCTGGATAGGCGTATTAGCATACTGAGCATGTCACGGTCACGCAATCCTTCCAAAATCATCAAAGTTTCGCCAACGGCGTGCCTTAATAAAGAGTTTGGCACTAGTATTCTACTTGCTAATATGATGTCTCTAGCTCCAAAAATGGATGAGTTGAGCGTTTTTGCCGCCGACAAGAAACCCGATTTAATTTCTCTGACTGAAACCTGGCTCTACGACAATGTTAGCTGCCAACATCTCCACATTTCCGGATACAATCTCACTTGTAAGAATCGTACATCGGGTATTCATGGAAGAGTTTGTCTTTATACTGAGAGCACCATCGAGGTTAAGACCCTTAATAATTTACATCACACAGAGCTGGAAGTACTTTGGATTTATCTCAGACCTACGCGACTCCCAAGAGGCGTTCCTTGTATCATATCTGGTACGGTTTACCATCTCCCAGTGCCAACGATAGGGTGATGTTGGACTATTTGATCACGTCTCTTACTTTCAACGAGGGGTTCTACCCTGGGCGTGGCATGCTACTCACCGGTGATTTTAATCGGCCCAACATTAGCCGCCTGTTAAGGCAGTTTAAATTGAAACAACTAGTTCGAGTACCCACCAAAGGAGATCAAGTGCTCGATCTGGTCATTACTAATATGTGCCAGGTGTATGACAAGGACGCGGTGGAGATGTATTCACCCTTCGGTTTGTCTGATCATAATGCAGTGCTACTGTATCCCAAAGCTAGGTCGGCTCGCACGTCAAGCCGCTGCACTGTGACCCGGAGATACCCGCCCAAGTAGAAAACAGGAACTAGGGAGATCTCTCAGCTCTATTGACTGCTCCATCATAGACTCAATAGATCGCTGCAAAGACAAACTACAGCTGTTTCTTGACTTCGTTAATTCCAGCATGGATATCATAATGCCCCTAAAGAGTGTTAGGTTTCATGTGAATGATGCACCGTGGATTACTGCCGTATTTAAACATCTAATTAATTTACGTCAGAAGGGTTTTGCAGAGGGTGATACACAACGCCATCGGCACTATCGAAACATTGAAAATCGCAAAAGAAAGTCTTGTCTAAGCAGGTTCTACGCGTCCAAGGTTGAGAACCTGAAGAAGACCAAACCCAGCAAATGGAGGTATGGTACCATCAACAGGAAGTGAAGATCTTAAATCACAACTCCACACTGACGGAATCCAAGATCAATCTAAGGAAGACATTGCAAATTTGATCAACGATGCTCTTCTGGGACCCATGTCCGCTTACAAACTGCTGGATTCTCTTCCCCCATTTGAAGCCGATTCTGAGGTACTTGAGCTAACCGAAACGACCATATGTACAGCGCTATCGAAGCTGAACTCTCGCAAAGCATCCGGCCCTGACGAGGTGGCAAATTGGTTACTTAAAGACTACGCTGACATCCTTGTTTCTCCTTTTTGTTCCATACTTAACAGTTCTTTTGTCGAGCAAGAACGTCCACCTTTATGGAAGTATGCAAACGTGACCCCGCTGCCAAAGGTAAAACCAGTTACTTTCGTCAGCAAACACATCAGACCAATCTCACTGACTCCAGCTTTGTCGAAAGTGGCCGAGGTTGTAGTGAATTAATGTTGCTGAATTGTTTCGTGTAAAATTCACAGTCAACAATGTATGTACTGATGAACTTCTTAATTATTCTTTGCAAATACTTTTGCTTCACTGGCTTTATCTGATCTTTCGTTCCCTCTCCAAAACCATGCTTGCTTGGTTTGCCATTGACACTGGCCATTCCAAAAAATTTCTGCCCAGCAGCAATAATTTGAGCATCAAGAACTAAATTCAGAATCTCTTGGAAGGTGCATGTTTATGTTGGGCATCTGACACAACATCTCGCCAGTTAATTAGGTTACGTAGAGCAAATAGGGTTGTTCTGTCACATGCTGATGATCCACTATAAAACCTTGAAAAAAATAAGCTGTGGAAAAAAAAAGATTATAAGGTTACATACAGTATCACTACCAGCGTCGACATGGATGTTAGACTTGTAGACGTTTTCTTCGGTGAATTTTGGTAAAATTTTGTAAATAAGTAGTTTATAAAAAGTTATAAAGTATATATAACTTTAAAAAAATTTCATAAGACAGAACTTTTTCTAAATGGTTGATGAACGCTATCTTCTGGAGTTGCTGGTTCGCGCCATGGGAAAAAACCAAGTTCGAGGGGAATTTCAGGAGGGTGGCGTTGGAAAATTTAAGAAGGAAAAATGGGAAGAATTGTCTTGGAGGGGCATCATTCGGTACTTGTACCGAACCAACAGAATTATGGTTTGTAAGTGTGATGGGAAGAAGCCAAAGCAAACAGATTGGGCAATGATTAAACATATTGCGAGAGGGACGCACGATTTAGAGACAGAAATGCCGTTTATCATCACTAAAGGCAAGTGAATTTTTTATTTCAAAACCTTCAAGTAAGCGTGGAGAGCTGGAAAAGGAAATATAGCACCATGGCCTTCGATAATTTTTATAGCGAAAAATCTGTCCCTACAACCTACCTTCATTTTTTGCATGGATATTCTCTACAACAATATCTATCATCTCAGCAATTTTTAAGAAAAGTCACCAAAGCAAACGGAAGATATGCCTCTTCAATTATGCAATATTTGAAAATATACCAAAATTCCAACGTCATTATTACTATGGTAACAGCAAATAATTGAACTTTTTAATAAATATTTTATATCTGCAATAGTTCTGCTATAGTAAGGTCTACTTAGTCTTTATCTAACAAATGTTTTAAACTTATGAATAACATTAGATAACGAGCGTATGAAATAGCGTGCATTTATTTAAACTATAGGGAGCCACCTTAAGACAACACGAAATGATTTGCATCATGTACACAGAGTAACCAGCCAGCATGTTGGAATTTTATCATGTTTAAACGCCAATAGAATTTTACAGGACTAGTATTAAACAGAGCAGGATGTGGGCTTTCAACTGGTAAATATCTTTCACAGTTTCACTCACACCAATATTTTACACAAATCAAACATAAATCTGTATATGAATCACAAAAAGTTTAAAAAGAATTATTACCCCAAAAATTTGTTTTCGTGGTGCCAGTCCGCTAGTTGAAAGAAACGACCCTCCAAACGTCTCTTTTTTGAGAAGGCATTACTGATTGAAATCTGGGCTTCAAGACCACGCTCCATAGTTTTTTATCCCCAACCACAGGTACATGATCAAAAACCTCTTCTTCATTCTGATTTTGGTATGGAACCAACTCATGGGGGTCTCGCAGAATATCAATCATTTCTTCACCCAAATTTTCGTCCTTGAATATGATTCATAGATTTATCTGTTGATTGAAACATGTACTGTTACATGTAGCTATAATTAACTGATAAAATTAATATATCTATGTATTATGCTATTTTTTATGTTTGAACTGCAACCAATTATGAGGAAATGTTGAGATTTAATTTACAGGGACATTTCATGGCATGAATGTTTAGAAAATAGAAGAAGCAAGGGAGCTTCAAATCATCCTTACTTGCTACTGGTTGCTGAATTGTGAAAACACAGATTAATTAACATATCCAACTCAAACGAAGGGTTCTCACAGTAGACTTATGTTACTCAGAAAAAGTTGAGGCCAGTAATAATTGCTAGGGAGGTGCTCTGACCAGTTAGCTATTGAGGTAGCATACACAGCATTATAAACATTGAGACGTTTATGTTCTTTTAAAAATATATACTTGCCCTACTGTATATGGATAATTTTATATATTAAGTTGCATTTGAGAATTTAATGCTCTTGGTATTAAAATACATAGCTTATTTGTTGGCTTTTTCATTTCTTCAGAATACCTATGCTTAATTAGCCTGCTATAGCAGACCCTATTTTTCTCCTGCTTTGCGAGGAACAAGTAGGGTCTGCTGACCTGAGCGCCTAATTGTGTCTCGTTAGCCAATCAGAATTTACTTTCCAAATCCCGGTAAGTGACGTAATTGTGTACATCATGTTTATAGAAATTCGGAGTTCGAAGGAGCGGCGATTCTGGCGAGGTCTATCGAAGTTTCAAATTAAAGCGATAAAGAAAATAACGGAGAGCAAGAATGTTGTTATGAATATGCTAAGTATATATAGTTACGGTGAATTGTCCTTAGAATTTAAGTCTAGGGACTGATCAAAATGAGCCTACGACAGCCTTTAAACGAACATTGTTACTATCATAAATGATATTGGGCATTTCACTCGATTACATAGCATGTTCTAAGGATTTAGGGTGAAGGAAAATTCGAGTGTGAATATATACATTTTAAGACCAAACCGGGAGCAGTTGCGAAAAATGCAACTACACAGGCCCTCCGGCAGGAATTGAACCCACGACCTTGCGATTCTAGTGCAACGCTCTGACCACTGAGCCACGGAGGCCGTTGCCGAGAGCTTGATCACGAGTTCTGTATATATAATAAGGTGGTAATGCCAGGAGAGAATTGGGTATATTATAAATGATATTATAAATGATATCGATTCGTCTCGGTCAGTCTGGTCTGATGAAGGATTTGATTGATTGGTATAACGGTAAGTACTATTCATCTCACTCACATTTGGTTCTGCAAGGGAGGGAAAACATTGCCTGGCAGGCACATATTCGTTAGATTATATATTCGTTAATGAATAATACGACTTATATTTGTCTAGAAAAGTAAGCCGCTTCATGCTGCTCATTCGTTCATCCCTATAGAAAAAACACGCATCTGTGCTGTGGCTATATTTCGAGGCCACGTTATTAATAAATATTGGTATTAAATACTACATATTTTCTTTAAAATATTCTTCGTTTATTCCCCAAAAATTTAATTACGAGGTTTAATTACGTCTGTCTCTTTCATATGTAAAACGTCGCTCTTCTGTCACACTTAATGCACTATTAGGTTCAGCGCATGAGAAGAGCGACGTTTGAACCGGGTCTAACACAGTATTAAACGAAGAATTATTTTGTGAAAATATATAGTACTTACTACTTACCAATATTTAATAATGTGTCGTGAGCTTCGTTTACAGCCACGGCATAGGCCGCAGAGTTTTTGCTATATTAGTATGAAGCTCCTTTCTTTTCTCGACAAATATAGCCAACTCTCCTGTGAGCCATAAACTAAAGATTATGTGTCTGCACTCTCTTCCCTCTCTTGCATTCATCTAATTTTTCATCAGATAGAGCGAGTGAATCGAAACAACTATAATAACAACGTTTGTTTGCAGTTCTTCGTCTATCGTAGACTCATTTTGATCAACATTCGTCACTCGAGGGCAACAGGCTGGAGTCTGAGTCTGGCATATCATGTGCGATTGGTTGTTTATCCGAAAATTGAACTGGATTTACTCCGTCAATTACCACATTATGATTCCACCAATGATGAACCCTATTTTGATTATCTGATGTCATTTCAGATGCCTCAATTCTGAGATCAATGTTGCCCAAAACAAAACAAAAACTTGGAGGTCTGTTTTTGGTTATTTCATCCACCTTGTTTTTCACATCCTGGATTACCAATTTACCTTCTTCAAGGTTTTGTGCCAAATCTTCACTTGAAACCAAATTATTGTCCGCTTTTGTCATGCTCTCTAACTGCGAGACTTTAGCACTCAACTCTGCATGCTCAAGATCAAGATCTTCTTTTTGCAAGTAACTAGATATTTCTTCTTGGTTGCGGATGAACTTCGTATTATAATCTTCACCAACTTTGTCAAGTGCTGCAGTGATTCTTTTAGGTGACATTGTTATATCCAAATGGTTCAACCTTATAAAGCACTGTAAATTAATAAAATACTATTATTAACAATATTCTGTAATTAACATGTACTACAAATCTAGAGATATAGGTGACATTTATATCACTTTTATATACAGAATAGGGATAAACAGTTGTTTATAAAATTGTCACATTATATTGCAACAGCTAAAAGATTAAAGTTTGTACTCAGTTACTGCAAAAATTATACTAATATTATCAGTACATGAAGACATTGTTTTCAACACAAAAGGCATCTTTAGTATGGTAGTACATTTTTGTCTTGTAACTAGCATGCTTTTGTATATTGTTAATTTTATGATAATTTTAGATTAATGATAACCTTAGATGCCGGAACAATAGAAGGGCAGGAGGGGCATGCACTTGCCAATGGGCAATCCAATCTTCCACGAACCCAGACGATACGTTGTTTTGCCAAAGTTGAATGCTTTAATATTGGTTTTGAAAGTATTTAACAAGTTCTTTATTTAAATTTAAAGGCACTTCTGCCCCTTTTGCCCCTCTTGCAAAAGGCAAGTACCTCCTCAATTATTTTGCACATATGGTCTTCTACACTTTGTCTCATGTCTGATGAAGACAACATGGCATTTACAATGGATTTAGCATCACTTCCCCTAGC
This sequence comes from Corallium rubrum, assembly GCA_964035015.1. Lineage (NCBI taxonomy): Eukaryota > Metazoa > Cnidaria > Anthozoa > Scleralcyonacea > Coralliidae > Corallium > Corallium rubrum. Next base: position 38,808 of record CAXIUP010000222.1, on the reverse strand, counting down.
CAGTGCTTTGCCAAGTTTAATTAAACCTTTGGGAAGTTTAGTTGATTTTTTACCACTTGGATAGTTGATGGTAACCTAGTTTTTAAATGAGAAATTTAAACTGGTTTTCAAAAATTACTGAATAAAGGTTTTGGCGTTTATTGGGCATATAAAAGTTCCATGCGTTTTCTTTTTGGGAAGACGTCTGTGCATTAGTGCATGGGCTTAATAGCCGTCGGTCAGAAAAGAACTATACATGTACAAACTGTGAACGTAAATTGTATTTTTCGTGCATTATTTATCTTTTAAATAGTAAATCCACCATTTTAATATCATACATGTCAATTTCAAGTATATTGCAAAAACTCTGACGTTTATGTCGACATTTTATAAAACAACTTATATTATGCTAATAGGCTATTATTGTATTAAAATGTATTATGCTAATAGGCTATTATTCTATTAAAAGGACAAAAATAAAGGCGAGGCTAAACACATCGCGTCTATAACAGACGTGTGATTTTTCGGGTTGCATAATTCATGCAACTAAAAATATGACAACTGTCAAATTATTTTTAAACTGCAATACATTCACATTTTTTACAAGAGCTTTACGTCAAATATTATGTACACTTTCACAAAATTGGGGCCCGTACACCATTTTATCCCTGATTTTATCTTGCAATGATATCGCATTGCAGTTTTGTGACACCTCATTAATATGCGACTAACGAGGGTCACGTATTTATATTTGTCTGGTGTTCAGTTAAAAATAAATGGCCCTTAGGTAGACGATAATATTAGACGAAAATCACGAAATGTAATACATATTTTTAACTAAGTATATTGCCATGCATGCACTGCCATGCGCTGCCATGCGCTGCCATGCGTATAGATAAGATACTTTAAAATGCTGAAACTACAAACCTCTACATTATTAATACATTCTTCTGGAACTACTGTAGAAATAGGCTGCCAATGTGGAGCTAATAGAAATCCAGGAGCGCTGAATTTTCCCAGAGCAACTGAAGACAAAGGCCAACGGGCAATCCAAGGGCAAGGTGCAAGAAACCTTTGAGTTTCACCCGTTGTGAGCCTCTTCTCATATTCAGTGTCACAAGCACTATCCTGTTGAGAAGAAGGGCCACCAAACGAAAGCTTTTTTTGAGAAAAACTTTTTTGCCTTGGTAAATGTGTACTCAGAATAGTCTGCCTCTTCGATTCTGGTGACAGACGTACAACACACGTCTGAGGGAAGACAGCGTTTTACGCATTGCTGCGTCCCTTCTTTAAATCTTTGTAAAATTGAAGTTCTTAGTGTTTCAAAGTGTCCTTTTAGTTTATAGAACTTGCATATGCCCTTGCAGCAAGGCGTCTCACAAACGGTAGCGTTCAGAGATTTTTTATCAACAACTCTTTGGATATTGGCAATAATTCTACAAGTTGATCTTGCAATTCTGATTTTCCTCCAAACGAACGCCTTTTTCGGGAATTTGGTTCATCTCTTCCGCATATAAAGCATCCGCGTTTTCTAAAGACTTCCAAGATTTGTTTGCGAGGAGTTGCGATATTTCGAACAATCAATGTTGCAATCCAATATTCACGCCATAATCTTGTCCTTTTTCGTGAAGAGCGAAATTGATACGAATATTTGCATAATTATACATTATTAAATTTTTAATACATTATTAAAACTGTAGTTCTAAACGAACTTGTATAAACGACTTTGTATAACACATTGTCTAAAATTACATCTGGGTTTATAGGCGAAGAAACGAAAAGAGCGACTCGGTGTCTAGAACTACATCAGTGGAGAGGAACAGCAAATAGAAAAGCTAGAAATTATGCGAGAAAACACAGCAAAAAGAATAGCACAAGAGAGCGCCTTATTTCAATTCGGAATCTCGTCAATACAAAATTGCTTTTCAGGAGAGCCGAATATTATAATTAAGAAGTTATTACAGTGTCATATAGTATATTTACAGGTGTATGAAATGAAAGTTTTAGATTAATTAGAGAGGAACTGAGAGTGGAAGACTTCGCTTGAAAGACGATAGTGTGTTTTGAAGTTTCGTTTCTAAAGGTAGTGAGTTCCATAATTTAGACCCCGAAAACTTAAAGCTTTTCTTCATATACTCAGTTTTTGCTTTTGGTAAAATAAGATTAATTTTTCTATCACCGATATTGTATTCTTCAGCATTACTGACGTGAGGAAAAAGCTGCTTCAGATATATTGGAGCTTCAGATCTTAAAATTTTGTACATCAAAATACATTTATGTTCTGCACGTCTTTCAGCAAGAGTTGTCCATCTAAGTTGGTTTCTAATCTCATTGGACCTAACATCGTAACGCGGTTGACTGATCACCCGGCCAGCACGATTATTCGACTTTTGCAACCTTTTGGCTAGTGTCAAGTTAGCTGAATCCCAAACGAGATCACAATAATCAAATAACGACCTGATCAAAGCGTTGTATATGGTTATCGCGGTCTTTTTGTTCACTAAATGTCGAATTTGTCTTAGCCTGCCAATTGCCGAGGAAACTTTCTTCGCCACCGTATCAATATGTACTGACCAAGAAAGTCTGTCATCGATAAAAATCCCAAGCGATTTACTATTTCTTACTTTTCTTAGCGGTTTGTTGGCAAGGTAAATTGAAGCTGAATCGCATATCTTGTTTAGATTGTCATCAGACACAATAAAAATTTGTTCTGTTTTACCTAAATTTAAACTAAGTTTGTTTGCTAGAAGCCATTCACGTAAGTTTACCAAATCATTGTTAGCATTTTGGATCATTTTTATAATCGACTTGTCAGCAGTTGTGATGGTTGTGTCATCAGCAAACGTTCTAGCTGTAGAGTATTTCAAACAATTAGGCAAATCGTTAATGTAAATGAGAAAAAGTAGAGGACCAAGAATTGAGCACTGCGGAACTCCACATTTTATCTTTCGTGGCGATGAGATGGCCATTGACAAGGCATTGTTGTTTTCTGTTAGTTAAAAATGAGCTAAACCAGTTTACTGTTTCTTGTGGTAACCCATATCTCGCTAATTTGTCTAATAAAATAGTGTGACTTACAGTGTCGAAGCCTTTAGACAGGTCAAGAGAGGCAACACAGTTCAATTTACCTTTGTCCATGTTTTCAGGCCATTCAGTGGTAGCATCTAGAAGTGTAGTCATGGTCGAGTGAAAACGCCAGAAGCCAGATTGATTCTCAGATAATAAATTATTTATCGAGAGATACTCATATAATTGATCAAAAATCAATCTCTCAAAGACGTTAGAGATAGGCGATAAAATTGAAATTGGTCTATAGTTACCGAGTTCATCTTTTTGGTCTCCTTTTCTCCAAACTGCTACCAACCTCAGTTCCGGTATAATGTCAATCTTTTTGTACGAGGTTTTTAAAGTCTTTAGATAAGAGTGCAGTTCCTTTGCGGTCCAAGTGAATCCCTCGAGTGTTTAGAGAATCGTCGGTTAGCGTAGGATGACTGATAAACTCTAGGTTATTGGCAGAACAGAACGACTGGAGACTCTTGTTAAACTGAGAGAGAATTCGGAGACCTCTTAAAACTTTAGGAATTATTATCTCATTGATATGATCCTCCCAACTGAGTTTTTCGTCAAGCAGAACACCAAGTAGTTTTGCTTTTGAAACACGTTTTATAACTTCGTTTTTTAGTTTGATGTTTGGATCATATACCAATTGCTTTAATCTATGATTTGAAGCTATAATTATGAATTCTGTTTTATTGGCATTTGCCGATAATTTATTAGCGCTGAGCCATATACCAAGACGTTCCATATCTTTATTAAGCAAATTTTCAAGTTCAGTTACAGTTTCTGCTACAGCAATAATAATCTGCGTGTCATCGTCATACATATCTGGTATTGTACATTCCAAACAGTTGGGAAGATCATTTACATAAATTAGAAATAACAGTGGTCACAGAGTGGATCCCTGTGGGATCCCTGACAGTACTCCAATGACCATGCAACATTGTAACCGATTCGACAGGTACGATGAGAACCACTCTCCTGTTATCTCTGTCATCCCTAAATATGTAGGGGGGTTTTTACAAGATTGCATGGTCAACAGTATCAAAGGCTTTGCTTAGGTCAATAAACACAATTCCCTTTAGATAAGAGTCATCAATGTTCTTAAACCAACGTTCAGTCGCCTGCAATAATGAAGTTAAGGTAGAATGCCCTGATCGAAATCCAGATTGAAATTTGGTCAGTATATCATTTACACGGTCGTCGGTTGCTATGGAATTTCCTCCCGCATCTATATATGATCACGTGACCAATATGGATGCTGCCCAAACTCATGTACGTGCGAAGATAACAGACTATTTGCGGATAAACAGCTCTTATTCTGGGGCTATTTGGGTCTTTCGCAGGGTCCTGTGAGGACCAAAATTTACCGTTATGACCCCCTTAGTAGAGAAATAGTAAATAAAACGTTTTGACTTTTAGACCCCCCCCCCCCCCTAGTCTTTCAAAGGATTTACACATTCCGCGGAAAAATTAACAAATGTACATATTTTCGTAAATTTGGACAAAATTTGTTCGTTAAAATCCATTCACTGTCCAAATTCTAAAAGCAAAATCAAAATCAAAATCAAAGAATAGTCTATTGTTAATCGTTCAAGCTGGAATACAGTTCCAACAAAAGGTGAGAAATTGCATCTGACGTGCGCCATCTTGAATAAGGCTTCCCTCTCGTGTTCCCTTTGGGGATTTGTTAATTTTAGTTCATCAGTGCTGTGTTCTAAAAGTCGAAAGTGCGGCAAGAGTGACAAACATACTTGAAGATGTAATTCAGAGACCAGTCCATAAAGTAAATTTTTGGGAGAAATCGCCGATCTTTTCCATCAAGAACAGCCGGGCGAAATTGCTGAAAAGGGTTGAAGAATGTGAAACCAGAGAAGCACAACTGGTCGTGACTGAATGTGGTATCACAACAAAGCAAACTGAGCTAGAATCGTTTGCTGAACTTGTGGAAGAGAGGGCAGCTATTGCAAGTAAGGGTTTGTGCGTTTTGACAAAAAGTGTTTTGACAACAACAGTAGACCCATTCACTGTTGTTGTCAAAACACTTTTTGAGCTTAAAAAAGCATTGAAGGACAGAGGGCTTTCCACTTCTGGAAGGAAAGATATATTAGTTAGACGTTTAGAAGGTGCACTACCTTGATTTGGATGTACTGTATTCTTGTAGTTTCCTTAACTCCTTTCTTAGCGTTAGGTTTACATAGGTTTAGGGTTACTTAGGGTGAGGGTTACTTAGGGTTAGGCTTACTTAGCGTTAGCTTTACTTAGGGTTAGGGTTATTTAGGGTTAGGGTTACTTAGGGTTAGGTTTACTTAGGGTTAGGGTTACTTAAGGTTAGGGTTACTTAGGGTTAGGGTTATTAGCGTCAGGTTTATTAGGGTTAGGGTTACTTTAGGGTTAGGGTTACTTACGGTTATGGTTACTTAGGGTTAGCGTTACTTAGTGTTAGGGTTACTTAGTGTTACGGTTACTTAGGGTTAGGGTTACTTAGGGTTAGGGTTACTTAGGCTTTGGTTTACTTAGGTTTAGAGTTACTTAGGGTTAGGGTTACCCAGGTTTAGGTTTGCTTAGGGTTAGAGTTACCTAGCGTTAGGGTTGCTTATGGTTAGAGTTACTTAGGGTTAGGGTTACTTAGAGTTATATTTACTTAGGGTTAGGTTTACTTAGGGTTAGGGTTACTTATGGTTAGGGTTACTCCGGGTTAGGGTTACTTAGGGTTAAGATTACCTAGCGTTATGTTTACATAGGTTTAGGGTTACTTAGGGTTAGGGTTACTTAGGGTTAGGGTTACTTAGCGTTAGGTTTACTTAGGCTTAGGGTTATTTAGGGTTAAGGTTACTTATGGTTAGGGTTACTTAGGGTTAGAATTACTTAAGGTTAGGGTTACTTAGGGATAGGGTTACTTAGGGTTAGGGTTACTTAGTGTTACGGTTACTTAGAGTTAGGGTTACTTAGGGTTAGGGTTACTTAGGGTTGGGATTACCTAGCGTTAGGTTTACTTTTGGTTAGGGTTATTTACGGTTAGGGTTACTTTGGGTTAGGTTTACTTAGGGTTAGGGTTACTTAGGGTTACGGTTACTTTGGGTTAGGATTATCTAGCGTTAGATTTACATAGGGTGAGGGTTACTTAGGGTTAGGGTTACTTAGGCTTTGGTTTACTTAGTGTTAGAGTTACTTAGGGTTACTTAGGGTTAGAGTTACCTAGGGTTAGGGTTACTTGGGGTTAGGGTTACTTAGGTTTAGGGTTGCTTAGGATTACCTTGCGTTACATTTACTTAGGGTTAGGGTTATTTAGGGATAGGGTTACTTAGGTTTAGGGTTACTTAGGGTTAGGGTTACTTAGGATTAGGGTTACTTAGGGTTAGAATTACCTTGCGTTAGGTTTACTTAGGGTTAGGGTTATTTAGGGATAGGGTTACTTAGGTTTAGGGTTACTTAGGGTTGGGGTTACTTAGAGTTAGGGTTGCTTAGCGTTAGTGTTACTTAGGGTTAGGGTTACTTAGGGTTAGGGTTACTTAAGGTTAGGGCTACTTAGAGTTAGGGTTGCTTAGTGTTACTTGGGTTAGGGTTACTTAGGGTTAGGGTTACTTATGGTTACTGTTACTTATGGTTACTGTTACTTAGGGTTAGGATTACCTAGCGTTAGATTTACTTAGGGTGAGGGTTACTTAGGGTTAGGGTTACTTAGGGTTATGATTACTTGGGGTTAGTGTTACTTAGGGTTAGGGTTAAGTATGGTTCGAGTTAGTTACGGTTAGGGTTACTTAGTGTTAGGGTTACTTAGGTTTAGGGTTACTTAGGGTTAGGGTTACTTTGGGTTAGTGTTACTTAGGGTTAGGATTACCTAGCGTTAGGTTTAAATATGTTTAGGGTTACTTAGGGTTAGGTTTACTTAGGGTTAGGGTTACTTACGGTTAGGGTTACTTAGGGTTTGGGTTAGGGTTACTTAGGCTTAGGGTTACTTAGGGTTACGGTTACTTAGGGTTAGCATTACTTAGCGTTAGGTTTACTTAGGGTTACCGTTACTTAGGGTTAGGGTTACTTAGGGTTAGGTTTACTCAGGGTTAGGTTTACTTAGGGTTAGGGTTACTTAGGGTTAAGTTTACATAGGATTAGGGTTATTTAGGGTTAGGGTTACTTAGGGTTAGGGTTACTTAGAGTTAGGGTTGCTTGGGGTTAGAGTTACCTAGGGTTAGGGTTACTTGGGGTTAGGGTTACTTAGGGTTAGGGTTACTTAGGGTTAGGGTTACTTAGGGTTAGGGTTACTTAGGGTCAGGATTACCTAGCGTTAGGTTTACTTAGGGTTAGTGTTATTTAGGGTTAGGGTTACTTAGGGTTAGGTTTACTTAGGCTTTGGTTTGCTTAGGGTTATAGTTACTTAGGGTAAGGATTATTCAGGGTTAGGGTTACTTAGGGATAGAATTAGCTAGGGTTAGGGTTACTTGGGGTTAGCGTTACTTAGGGTTAGGGTTGCTTAGGGTTATGGTTATTTAGGGTTAGGGTTACTTAAGTTTAGGTTTACTTAGTTTTAGAAATTTATTATTAATAAATTTAGGTTAATGCGAGGGAGTAAGAGATAATGTATCTCCTGCCTCAAAGCGATCATTAAGTGTAGTTCAGATGCAAAAGCCAGATAAATAAAGTGCATAAAAACATGTGCCAAAATGGATAAAGCCGAACCCAAACCTTTATCTAAAGATTCCCCCTTATCAAAACAAAATTCCTCCTTGAGGCAATGATATAAATGAATGCGGCAAAGGGTGACGGTGGTCATTCTATCACGGACTCACAGTCAGAGAGCTCACTCAAATCGTTCTGTAAAATAGCAGTCTAAGGTTTTCGGGGATTTTTATCATTTATCATCTGACTTGCATGGTCCCCGGCTTAATGAAATCCAATCGCCTGTCACTTTCAAGCAAACCATTACAACTGAAGCTCTGGTATGCAACCACAAGACCCGCATCAGCGAAAAGTATTTGTGAGTATGTTCCTTGCTTCCCGTCCCTAGCATATATATACTTGTGTCTTTACATCGCGTGAGGTTTGGGATTTCTTCCTTAAATTTCTTCCTTTATAATACTAGACCTCGAGAATTACTCAAATGACTCGGCCGGCTTAATAATGCTTGTCAACAGCCACTCCAGTCTCGGTCAGTCGACGATAAATGTAAGGATACAAAAAGAAAGAAAAGAATAGTATATATTTAAATAATGAGGCAATCTCACAACTGTTCGAAACCTTCGATATCCTTCAATAGTTCTTAACTAACGCGTTAATTTCTGACACTAAACACTTCAACGCATGATCATGAATGGCATGACTGCCTCATTCGAGGTCTTATTGTCATTTCATTACCCGCGGCTACAAGCCCAGATACAACAAACCAAACATAATCTGTTTCTCAAAATATCCAGCAGTTCAAACCCGTGACCGACGAAGGAATATGACTAAGACCGTCGAAAGTCCTGCTAAAGGAAATTATCGAAAAGTACGTCTGTTGTTTGACGTAATTCAAGATATGATACGGAACGGCACAGTGACAGTGCCGCTTCACAATTTTAAAGAAATTTCCATGCGCGCGCCTTGATAATATTTATACCTTGGCGATCGGCGACAGCATGCCTTTCTGAAGAGATTAATAATCCGTTTCGGCCCACGCATATTGGCGTATTGTGGCCTGTTATGAAAACCTGTTTTCTTCCAAATTAATATTTTAGCCAAAAGTCATTGCAGAGTCCCAGCCTATTAGTTTCTTTCTGTTTCACCCTCTTACGATCTGTTATTGCACAACCCTTCCCTTTGTTTTGTTTTTGCGTGTTTTTCCTGCGTTTTGCTCTGCTTTGCTTTGTCCCCTTTTTCTTGTTTATACCAATATTAGATGACAGTTCATATTAAAAGCCAAGACGGAAGGCCCGTTGCCACGGCGACACACAGAGATTAAAGCAAAGACTCTCCTGAGACACTCACGCAAGTTCAGAACATAACCGCAATTGACGCAAAACGCACGGCGTTATTTTTGTTCAGTTCCGCAATAGCCTATTCTATTTTATCCAACATCGTTGATCGATCGTCACCCCTAGACAGTACTCAACGAACCATGTGTAAAAATTACAAATCCAATAATAATGACAATAATCAAGAACCAATTTCCTACGTGATGCATGCTAACTATAGCTTGAGCTTGGCGTTGTTTCGCAAGATATTGACACTCGGCACAAAATTTGTAACATAATTGCTTTGTGGAGAAGCTGCTGGTTTCGTCTTGGCTCCACCCAACTTTTTCCTGTCATTGGCTTTTCCCACAGGGTTTTTACCAGCGTCAGGTTTTTTCTGGCCTCCCTGACATTCCAGCATGTAAGCTTTGAGTGTCGGTATTTGCCTAACAGCACCCCGTTTCACACATCAGTAGTACAACTATAGCGTCAACTGCGGTCATTATAATCCAATATCCATAAATATTTCTACTTTCTAATTATTCGTACATTAAAATAATATACTTTTACTACTATACAAATCCAAAACCTTCAGTGGGGGAATTATCACTGCGTTCAATTCGTGGCAGGAAGTGCTGTCATCCTTATCACTTCACAGAAGTGCTGTGCCTCACACACTTCACCCACGTGAAGGATTTGGATGCGGTGAGGCATTTTTTGACCTTACAAGTGCTGAGCACCCCTCAGACTTCGTCAATGTCTCTAAAATGAGCGCTCCCCATTTTAGGCCGCCGGACAGGACACCCTCCTCCCGGTTCAGTTACTTCCTCGCTAACTCCTTTTGCCACAATTCATTACAATCAATGCCTCTGTCTCAGTTTGTATAATTAAAATACGACCGTGTTCATTAATTTAGAAATTTATTATTAATAAATTTAGGTTAATGCGAGGGAGTAAGAGATAATGTATCTCCTGCCTCAAAGCGATCATTAAGTGTAGTTCAGATGCAAAAGCCAGATAAATAAAGTGCATAAAAACATGTGCCAAAATGGATAAAGCCGAACCCAAACCTTTATCTAAAGATTCCCCCTTATCAAAACAAAATTCCTCCTTGAGGCACTAGGGACTTTAAGCTTCAGACAACGGACTACGGCTACGGTGGAAAGTTTCAGAGTGGTATTAAATGGCGGTGTTTTTATACATGCAAATTTCAAGATACATAATCGCACAGGATCGTTTTGTTCTTAAACTCTTGAAGAAAAACACTTGTTCAATCTGTTATTCGCGAGAGTAAGGTTAAGCCTTTCCAAGGCTTCTTTAGTGACTCAGGTTCCGCCCGTTGTCTTTACAACGTAAAAATGATTTTTCTGCGTTGTCAACAGAGTCGCGACGGCATGAAAATTACTCTTGGGACCGTCATTTGCAAAAGCTCTTTGTATATGACATGAAATTCTATTGTGCAAACATGTTGCCGTAGTCGTAGCCGTTGTGCTTGCTTAAAGTCCCTAATGATATAAATGAATACGGCAAAGGGTGACGGTGGTCATTCTATCACGGACTCACAGTCAGAGAGATCACTCAAATCGTTCTGTAAAATAGCAGTCTAAGGTTTTCGGGGATTTTTATCCCACCCACCACAACCCCTTTTGTAACAACATATAAATAGTCTACTCTATACTTAGAAATTATAATAGTAAAAAAAAAATGTAATAATTTAATTATCTAATAAATGAGCGGCAGGAAGTGCTGTCATCGTTATCACTTCACAGAAGTGCTGTGCCTCACACACTTCACCCACGTGAAGGATTTGGATGCGGTGAGACATTTTTTGACCTTACAAGTGCTGAGCACCCCTCAGACTTCGTCAATGTCTCTAAAATGGGCGCTCCCCATTTTAGGCCGCCGGACAGGACACCCTCCTCCCGGTTCAGTTACTTCCTCGCTATCTCCTTTTGCCACAATTCATTACAATCAATGCCTCTGTCTCAGTTTGTATAATTAAAATACGACCGTGTTCATTAAGTAACGGTTAAATCCCACACCAACATCGAAGACGTATTAAAGCTACTAGCTCAAGCTATCACGACACTTCAAACTAATGAAGCAGAGGTAAGATTTAAGAGTTCAAAAATTATCGGGCATCAAGTAATTCTGTCTGTCTGTCTGTCTGTCTGTCTGTCTGTCTGTCTGTCTGTCTGTCTGTCTGTCTGTCTGTCTGTCTGTCTGTCACGTCTGTCATGTCATGTCACGTCTGTCATGTCATGTCATGTCGTGTCTGTGTCTGTGTCTGTGTCTGCATCTGCGTCTGCATCTGCATCTGCGTCTGCGCCTGCATCTGCGTCTGCGTCTGCGTCTGCATCTGCGTCTGCGTCTGCGTCTGCATCTGCGTCTGCGTCTGCGTCTGTGTGTGTGTGTGTGTGTGTGTGTGTGTGTGTGTGTGTGTGTGTGTGTGTGTGTGTGTGTGTGTGTGTGTGTGTGTGTGTGTGTGTGTGTGTGTGTGTCTGTCTGTCTGTCTGTCTGTCTGTCTGTCTGTCTGTCTGTCTGTCTGTCTGTCTGTCTGTCTGTCTGTCTGTCTGTCTGTCTGTCTGTCTGTCTGTCTGTCCGTCTGTCATGTCTTATTTGTTTTTGTAATATTGATTTACTTGTGTATAGATATAGTTGGAAGGCTTACATTTACATATTTATTAAAATAAATGTGTGTAATAAACAAACGTTTAATTTTTGTTTTGGCTTCAGCTGAAGACATGGATGAGACATAATGTTTTGGCAAAAAAAGACAACACTTATTTTGTTGTTTTTGTGCTGCCAAAAGCGTTGGAAGAAATCGAGAAGGCTGGTTTGCAGAAGCCAAGTGACAAGAATGTCAGAGATCTGATAAACAACATTGGTGGATCAACAGATTTCAAGTCTATGTTTGCACAACAACAAAAGAAGATCAGCTGTGTCAGGGTTCCAAGATCAGCCATCAGCCAACATCTCCTACAACAGATCGACTCATGTACGTATTGAAGTGAAACTAAGCACTGATTTTGTGGAATGCACAGAATCCTTTAGTGGATAAAATTTTATTACTGTTTTTTATTACTTTGTCTAAGCGATTCAAGCGATGTACTAGCCTAAAGGTAGCCTTCGCTGTAGTTATTTAAACGTTTGCATTAATCAGCCTGATTTGTTGAAATAATTTAGTTTTGGGGATCTCTCAAACTAACGCCGAGGATGGAAGTGGTGAATGCGACAACGCTGATGAAAACGAGCCATGTCAAAACTGCGAGGTTTTGAAATGTGAGGTAGCAAAGTGTAGTGAAAACAGCAAGCAGGAGTTAGAGCAGTGTAAGGAGAACGGCAAACAGGAGTTGGAGGCAAGCAAGACTTTCTACCAAAAAGAAGTGCAAAGCTTGAAAGAAAAGGTTAAGAAGATGAATGAGAAAAACGAAAAGGAAAAGGCAGATTTAGAAGTTGAAAAAGTGAAGCTACAAAACGAATTGGAAGATGTTCGAACTGAATTAAACAATTTGAAGGAATCAACCAAGTCTCATAGTCATCAACCGCCTCCAGTAAGTGGCGTCAGCATCGTCGCCCAAGCAGTTACGAATGTTGTTGGTAAGTATCGTGAAAAATGTTTTATTTCTACTCACAATCTTACATTTTTATCAGTAAATAGAAAATAAAATTTTAAAGATTGAGTAATGGCTACATAGGAATAACCGACAAAGGCTAATCGAGCATGGGCTACGGATTTAATAACTCGACCAGTTGGGGGCGGGGGGCGGCGGCTTAAACTAGCCCCTCTGAGTTAGCCTACTGCTAAAAATACCTGAAAAAAGCCGTATCAACGATACCCGAGACAAATTGTGAACAAAGCTATTTTTTACATAGCACATTCCCATGGATTAACGGCGATTTGTAATGCTAGAACACCTTTTATTGAAATAGATACAACGCCTAGCACATCCAAGAGGCCAGCAGAGGACGACAGGCCGAAATCAAGATGTAACCTTTGCAACAAGAAGAAAACGAGCGGTACATTGAAGTTTGTTCAGTGTGGCCAATGGCAACATTACTCGTGCAAGGGATTAACTTACAAAGCAGCTCTTGCGATTAAAGACAAATTCCTTTGCAATGATTGTAAATAAGCTACTATATGTAATTTAATTTCTTTTTAATTTCAAGTTCTATCTTTTGGGAGGGAAACATACTATTAAGAAGATCGATTTTGCTTTGTTAACAATTTGGTACGCCTTTAATTAACAATACATACCGTACTATATTATATGTAATAGATAATACTTGGTTTCTCGGATACGCTATAAGATGAAGCGATTTTTCTTATTTATATATATATATACAGTATATAGGAAGGTATGCATTATTCCAAAGATCACCTAAACTTAATTTCTATTCAATCACTGCGTACGTTATAAGATAATAAAAGTAACACGTGTTCTAATGTGAGTTGCACGCGGGCCCAAACTAAAAATAAAGTAAAGCCACTATTTTTAGTTTGGGTCTGCGTGCAGACTAGGCTAAGGTTTGATAAATGAAGGGATATTTCGGTTGTTTGTCAAGCTATATATCGAGACAAATACCGTGAAATTGAACCCTTGTGACATTTTAAATGAAGATTCAGTTACCCATCTCACAGATTGATCAATACTAAGTTAATGTAAATTAGAAACACAAGTTCTTTTGGATAGACTATCATACACAGGTTTTTCTTCACTTATTACGTACTGGCACAATTTTTATGACGTTCCTTTTTATTTGGCAGTTTGTCTCGGTAAACAACTTGCCACATGGTCTTATAATATAAATTAATATTCAATTTTTGTACACTGGCGTATTTTATTCTATATTCCAGAAATAACATATTATAATGTGTTTATTAAATATTATGGAGAAAAAACTGAATTGCAAGATTTTTACAAACTAAACTATTATACAAATGCACCCAATAATCATATACCATATCTCTTCTATTAAGCCCCCAGGGGCTTATTAATTTTGGACCATCAAGAGAGGGAGCTTATTAAAGGGAGGGGGCTTATTTAATTTTCCAAATTTCTAAAACCATCTGTAACCGATGTTCTGTTACCATTAACAGAATTATTTAAAATAGAACGTCTTGGTTTAGTACAGGGGGGGGGGCTTATTTCTATTTTTCACTGAATGAGGTGGGGGGGGGGCTTATTAGGAGGGGGCTCAATAGAGGGAGGGGGTTTAATAGAGGAAATACAGTACTTTTCTTTCTTATAATCCATTTAATTAATTAACAATATAAAAAACCCCAGGTAGGGCTAATGGGTAGCCTATATCTGTTATCCACACAAACCAAAGAAAACTATTTACATGTACAAATCATATGATATTTAGATAATTAAAAAAAAATTTTCTTTGTTTTTCTTTCTTATTGCCCCGATGAAAAAGTCATTTTATAGACAGTAACATGTACATATAGTAAAACCCATGTGTAAGAACCATCATTTTACCAAGTCATCCTAAAAATGTTCTTATATACTTGTGTTTGCTGAGTCTGATATATAAAGCTATTTAGGTAATTACATAGGTTCTCATATTTTACAGGAAAAGTGCTAGTTGATACATGTAGTCAAAATATTAATTTAATGTAGCCATGTTCCTTTGGTCCCGTCTCTGTATACTATACCCAGTATGACTTATATCATAACAAATACAGTACATACCTCATAACTGTAAGACACCCAAACAAAGTTTTGGTTGTCAGATTAAACAAGTTTTTTTTAGCATTTTAACGGTTCTTGCAAAGAATAACCAGTGTTTCATTTAATGTTCTTAATCCACTAGGATCTTACACACAGGTTTTACTGCATACATACTCTTTTCAAACTTTTCTTAACTTGGGAAGTACGGGTGTTTTACTATTCCGGTGACATTTCTCAGTGTACTTATTACGGTACTTAACTAGTCGGTGCAAAAAAAAGAACTGATGAACATGGGGCATAGCGCAAATAATTTTTTTGTACCTGTTGGCCCAAATGAAGGTTTGTTCGCATGCCATTGTGTTAAAGCCAGCTGGTATCTTGTCATCTGGGTTGTAAAGCTTCTTGCATTTGGGATCAACATGGTTCCGCAGGTGTAATCGATCTATGGCTTTAGAGATTAGCTTCCATGATTCATTAAATGGACAGGGCAACGGCAAATCATCTCTAGACACAAGAAGACCATCCATATGACACATGTTGTCATAGGCCAAGCAGACTGAAGATATTGCTTGACGAATATCTTCATCAGAGTGCCCTTCATCTTTTAAAACTTTAAATTTACGGTACAGCCACAAAACAGTAACCAAAAATGCCTGTGTTGGAGACTCAGACCTTAAACAAAAAATATCAGCTTAGCTATTTATTCTAGCCTGGTTAGGGTACATTCATTGCACAAGGTTCTATATACACTGTTTAGGTGCAAAATATAAAGTTAGCTTATATACGTTAACTCAGATAACTAGCTATACTTGTTATTCAGAGTCATTCATTATTAACATGTACCAATGCTTTACAATAAAAATGTCAACAATCACTAAAGAGTATTTACCTGTACAGTGGCTGCCAATATTCAATATGTCCCCCAGAGCTAACAATAAAGAAAATCCCCCTAGACCAGCAATGGAGTGTCTTTAAGCCTCCAGTGTCCTTATTGCAAATGATTTCTTCCACTGACAGATTTTGGACAAATTCTGGGTTGTTCTGAAGAAAATCAGCTGTACCTTGATTTTATAGAAGATTCAAAAGATACAATATATCGAAATAAATCAATGTTTAGTAAATAATGCGATACAAATAATATAATGAAAGTGCAACCTGAAGTCAAACTCTTGCAGAAACTTCAATAGCCCCAAATCTTACCAGGTTGAAATCACCAAGAGCTTATAAGACATACCTTGAAAGGAAGATGCATTAACAGTATTTTCACCCTGATTAATGCTTGCAACTTCATCCAAACAATTGCTTACAGACTGGAAAGTGGAATCTGCAATAAACACCACACAGCAACAAATTGTAAATACAATTGCCATTGTATATTATATAATAAAAATCAATTCTGACAAATAGGAATATAATTTTTACATTACCTTCTAACAATGGCTGTGATGAAATCTCCTCCACAACTAAAAATAAAATTAAATGTGGTTTTTAAGTCAATCTTAGTTGTAACAAATATTTTTGATGCGTGGACAGGAATGAACATTTTTAATAAACAAACAAACAAACAAACAAACAAACAAACAAACAAACCTTCATCAATATTTCCATCTTCAACACCACATCTGAGGAATTTTTTCAGTTCAGTTGGGTATCCAAGTGCCTGTGCTCTTTCACAATGTGCATGGCAAAAAGCATGCCTACGTTTTGGTGATAGAGGACAAACACTTGGATAATTGATCTTTCCAAATCGAGGTATATCAACTGGCACCTTCCACATGCAGTGTGCATATCGTAGCTTCCAATTACCATCAGCAACGTACAACTGACCACATCCTGCAGGTGAAGTACATATATTAATAATCTCAAAAAGATAAAAAAATTGTAGAACAGAACCCTGAGAATCCAAAATTGTAAGAAGGGCTTACATGTAACCCTACAAAAAAGTATCATGGGTCAAGGGCCCTAGGCACATACGCCCCTACCCCACACACACCCTAAACCTATGACACAGTAAATGAGATATCGCACCATGCTAAGAATGTTCAGGATGCAATACAAAAATATATTATACAGTATATGTACCTTTAGCTTTACAATGGTCAGAGCAGTTGTGCAAATACAGCTGTTCACAGCGCTTTTGGTCAATAAACTGCATTGCATCATCAAATGTTCCTGATAATGTGCAACTCTTCTTGGTAGAAAATAACCACTTGTCTCTCAAATTGTGATCCAAAAGTTCATCCTCGACTTCACGATGCCAAAAACATTTAGCAATGGCCTTACCAGACATTTCACCAGGCAGCACACCTATAATCATAAACATAAACACAGATTATAAATTTTCTTTTGTAAACAAATTATGGTGGATATACTGATGCACTGTAATCCAATCATTGTAATAGGATTCATGATGGCTGCATCCATTTAATTAAAAGGTACAGTATGTGACTTTGATTACAAGAGAATAGCTAGCTCATCATTGTGTCCATAACAATTTTCATTGCACAAGTTTGCCCTACTTGCAAAATGGCAGCCACTATTGCAAAACCTATTAAAGACCATAAATCATTCAAAATTCTTTGTATATACACTTTTGTTACTTTATGTTGCTTTGTATATGCTAACCAATATTCACTTGATTTATTTCCAAGCTTTCTTCATCCTCAGCCATTGTATCATCTAAAAACATATTACATAATATGTAACTAAATGAATATGAACAATTCTACCTTTTATTTACAGCTACATGTATTAAAAAAGGTCATCCCAGAAAAGATCCATGATGCTCCACTCACAGAGGAAACTTAATTGCACCATCCAAACGGAGGGGGTAAAATTAACTACAGTTTATCACCTTAATGCATCCATCATCGGCTTCCCCCTAGGGTTGACCCCCAGGGAACCCACGGGAATCCAGGGGCTTTTGTTGATTTTACCTTTTCTTGTTCTCCCAGGCCACAGGGAATTGGCAACATTTTTCTCAATCGTATATTACCCATGTGTCTTATACCCCAGGGTTTTATCTTGAGCGGTCAGCAGTTGGTGTCATCATGGTGGGCTTTCCTGCAGTTTGGGAGCATTTTTTCAAGGTTTTGACAGCATGCTATTTTGAAAGTATACCCATACAAAACATGCCTGTTTATGATGCGTAGTGGCAAATTCAATTGAGGAATTTGTTAGCAAAGATATGTATGATATTGTCATTGAAATTCGGTTCAAATAATATTTGGCATATTTTAACATATATAAATATATAGACCATATATTGACATATTATTAAACATTAATGGCCATATAATGGTTGCATTGTAAACTGTTATTACAACTAGTTTGTTTCTTGAATTGGTCAAGGGCATCAATTGGCTAAAACAATACTATCATAATATAACAACTTGTCCATATTTTGTTATTTATGAAAAATGATGTGATTTCTCTTAAAATATTCAAGTCACACAGAATCTTGTACCCAGGGGGTGGGGGCGTTTTCCAATTTTTTCCTAATAGATCATGCCCTGTACCCTGGGTATTTGTTGTGATTGTATTGGACTCTTGGACAAATCCCCCTGGGTCCCCGGGGGTCGGCCCCAGGGGGAAGCTGATGATAGATACATAAGTAATATGAACAATTTCTTATACAGAGTAAAATCAGACACAAAACAAGCTTTATTTACTTGATTAAAAATTACTTTCTCCTTACGAAGAGGCAAAAATGCTTTTCCACACTTCATAAATTGCTATATTCCATAGAAGAAAACAACCTCGTACAGTTGTACCCAGGTTCTTATCTCCACTCAGAAATGGACTGTGTATAACAGCAGCCAATCAGAAAGAGCATACATGGGTGTAGGAACTGGGAAGACAATAGGGCATGTGTCCCACCAACTTTGTCGTGAATTGCCCTTTTTGCAACAGAAAAGTGTCCTTTTTATGATAAAACATGTGTTTCAAGTGTCCTTTTGAAGTCCTACCCTCTGAACATAGTGCTCTTTTGAAGCTGTGCCCCTCCAAGATCAACTTGCTTCCTATGCTACTGAGGGCATTTTAATAGCTAGGTTATGTATTCTAATATATTACTGAAAACCACACCTATTACAACCATCGTGACGAGAGTGCCTCCTAAAATTACTTATACAGACTTTTACAAATCTTTAAAGTGCCTATAAAGCAAAAGTCTGTCTTTATGTTTGAAGGAACATATAAAATGACAGCGTATTAAACAGCAATACATTGAATAAAACACTTCGACGTATTAAATGAGTTAACTCGATAGAAGGTTAATGTTTTCAAGGGATTTTGTTTGATAATAGCGAAGATACGGTAATATATATACCAATATTTATACCTTCGATAACTCAGTCATTCAATGCACGTGACATCAAAGTGTAAACAAAGGGGGAAATTCATACTTTGTCATTGTAAGTTTTCTTTGAAATATAAAAACAGACCTAATTTTCGCTTTATATGCACTTTAATTCTCAAAATCAAAATACAGTATAGCAAGGTTGGTGTAACTGCCTGATTATAAATTTACATGTATTATAAAGACTAACCTTCAAATAAACTCCCATACTTCTTAATTTTATTCGCATACACGTCATTGTATGCCTCAGCAAAACCACTGAAGGACACCCAAGTATGAAGCTAGGATAATAATGTGACTGGAGACCATGCAACATAATACTCATGGCGCATTTATGATTATTTATTCATAAGGTTCTGCAAGAAATCCAGCAACTAAACCACACTATACCTGAGAAAGTGATGAAATAGATTTTAAAAATAAGGTCCAAAATATTGCAAATCAAGAATCATAAAATACTACCATTTCACATTTTACACAATGCTGACTTTAAAACCGGTCCAACACAATGTTTTAGTTTATTATTCGTTTCTGTAAAATTCCAACATTTATTAAAACATCATGTTATTTCTAGCCAAGAGACAGTTCAAGAACCTGCTCATTTTCATATTATTAATTTCATTATAATGCGTAATTATTACTCTGATCTTGTCTTCTGACCCTCTCTGAAAACTGAAGCGGCTCATTAAATTTCTACGGTTCTTTGTCTTCAACCCCAAAGAAGCGATATCAGGCACCCACTCATTCAGACAAACGTCGTGAAAGCCTGGATGATCCAAAACGTACTTTTTATTCTCCCCGTTCTCATACTCGAACATTTTGTTGCGACACTGTTGTATCTCCATGCAGCAACGAACTCGACGATTCTTCAGTCGAAGCTCATGGTTCGACGCATTTAATATTTTATATACTACGTTCGGCGTTATCCTCGTCAGAGTTCGCTGTGAGATATACAGATGATCTCTCAGAAGATTCTGTATCAGACCAGGGAGCAGAAGAACTATTAGTTGTAGACGTAACCGATACAGTATACAGCAGATGCACAGTCGTAAACTCCTTGTTAGCTGTTGTTTATCCGCTTTGCTTCGCTGTGAGGGTTAAGACTATGACGTCACAACAGATCAAATTCAAGATGGCAGAAATTAATGGCGGACGGCAATTTTGAAAAGTTTCAAAGCTTATAACGCTGCATCTATTTGACCAAATCAATTAAAATTTTGTAAAAGTGCTAGTAATTTGCTACTTTACCCTATCGAAAAGGAATTTTGGCAAATTGATATGGTTGATTTTCGTCTCAGTGACACTTTAACAGGAAAGGCAGTTTTCTTAGACACCCAGAACTCCTTCCAGAGATCAAGTTCACCATCCAAGGCAATGGGATTATGAAGATCATCGATGTACAAGGAAGGCTTTGGCATACCACTTAGCATGATATGTGTCAATATAATTTCTAATGGAAGTTGATAGATTTTTCAAGGACTCGATTAAATGCAGCCCATCAGCAATGTCATTGTCCTTCGATTGAAGCAACTCAGTTACAGGGAATGTTAAATCAAAGACACATCTCGTTATTACAAGACCAACAATAAAATCAAAAGATGTTACAAGTTTCCAATGAGATGTGGCTGAACGTGAGTTTCTCTGTTTCATTTACCCTCAGCATTAATGCTCATTTCCTCTGAGTAAACACCATAGCCACAAAGAGTTCCTCAAATGTGTCTAGACTTTCAATTCGCTCTACCCATCTGGTTTTGCAAGCACTTTGAAGCTTAGAGTTTCTAGCATCAGGGCAGTGCTGAGCTACATTGGCTTCCAATATCTGTTGACGAGACTGAGATATGTTAAAAAAGTTGGCTATGTCCTTAACTTGTTCCAAGACATTTCGGACAGACCGAACTGAACAAGAACCACAAATATTTAAATTTAATCGGTGACTATAACAATGAGTATATATGGCTTTCTTATTTCTTTGAGAAATCCTGGCAGAAAGTCCATTAATATGGCCAGAAACTGCACCTGCACCATCATATCCGTGACCACGGCAGTGCTGAATATCCAGAGTAAGTTCTTCACTTAAACATTTCAAAAGAAAGAAGCCAGGGCTTGCCAGTCAAACCTTCATCACAATGAGCAAACCGAAAGAATTCCTCCCTTATATTGAACTCATCTAAAAAACGTAACACTAAGGACATTTGTTCCTTATTTGAGCAATCAGATGCCTCATCAGCAATAATAGAATAAAATTTACTCTTCTTTACCTCAGCAACCAATTCATCAGTGATAACTTGCCCACAACACTTTATGAACTCATTCTGAGTTGTTTTTGAGATGTAAGAAGCATTCTTATCAAGTTGAATAAGATGGGACTCTAGATCTACATCCCCACCACGTACACGATAATTTAGAAGCTCAATATAATTGCCTACACTGCCTTGAGAATATTCACCAACCTCAGGATGATATCGTGAGTCATCCCTATGACCGCTCAGAGGTAGCTGTAGACGACCACAGAGAATGACAGTGTCTACAATAGGAACAAGTTTTTTCCTATTTTCAGCAATTTTCTTTCTTAGATTGGTGTCTATCACAACATCTATGGGTAGTGTTTTCCCACTGAGATTGTCCAACAATGCTGTTACAATGGTAGTAGTTTCACGATGAAGACCAGAAGATGCATTTTCATGCCTCAGCAAAGCAGCCTTAGCTGGCCAATGGGTAATAGGTTCAGAAAAAAGTTTTCTGATTTTGCCTAATTTTGAGGGAAAACGATCACCAAACAAAACACATGAAAGACAAAAGCCACCATCTAAACTAGGTGAATAACAAAGCCAAGGATGACTTTTGATCCAGTCAAGACGAAAACTTCTTCCATTAGTTTTGGGAAATTTAAAAGAAGTATCAGGTACATTGTCAATCTCAGCATTTGTCATACCCTTAACTTTCTCTCTGTAAAAAGCCACATCAGAATTGTTGCTACATTCACCATTTGCTGGTGAGGCTGACCTAGTGGCATCATTATGCTGAGCAGTAGAGACAACTGTATCTGATCAAGAAGAGACTGACTCAGGACTAACCAAGCTAGCTGAAGAGCAAGGAACATCATTCGAGAGAATGGGTGGTACAGACTCAAGCACAATACCTGATGATAAGGGAGGTTCTGTCCCTGATGAAGTTTTATTAATTTCCTTTACTTTATTAGAATCAGGTGGAAGGAATGTCAGCTCTGACTGAACAGTACATCTTTTTTTAGACTTAGGCAAGGAAGAAATCAATTTTCTTTTATTTGCTAAAGCACTGGCACAAGCAGGGATTAACGGCACATAATGATTAGGTTTAAATGTGACAGAGGAGGGAAGTAATCCTTCAAAACAAAACAATATATTAAGATCTTCTGTGCTGGGAGCTGGCTTCATGGGAGGACGAGGTTGAATTTGTTGGTTAAATAACAAACTCCATCTGATAACATCAGAATCACAATCAGGGTAGTATGATGATATGTTTCTGGAAGTAACCGTTGACAATGCCAGCAAACATAGGAACCCACACCACTGTTTATCACTACAGTTCAAAACAGCCTCTGCCCTGACTAACTCATCCAATGACAAGTTGGTATCTACAGCCCCAAATGACACAGACATTGCAACCATACCTGAGAGTGACTTGAAAGGTCTGTCCTTATACTTTTCGAACACAGAACAAAAACAAGGATGCTTGCAATAATAATCAGCATGTAAATATAGTTCCACTGACGTCATTAGTCTCAGGTCATTAACCACAGAGTTGTCTCCATTGAGAAGCATGGAAACAGAACTGTACATGCAGTTCCCAGTAGCATCAGATGTATAAACGATAAACCAGCAGTAAATTCAGTAGATTGAGAATCAAGCCATGTTGGCTTACTATTATCCTATTAAGACAGATATAACTTACAGTGAACAGTTATAAACTGAAACAATAAAGGCACTCTCCCACACTACTGTATTTAACGTTTTTAAAATGTCAAAATATACATCTACTGTACATTCTACGATTTTAATATTCATGAATTACAATTGAGGCTAATTACCATAAGAATCACAATGAGATGCATAGCATAGTCAGCATAGATTAAGCTTATTAAAGCCTTCTTAGTTCTTACCTCAAAGCAAACAAAACCCTTTCTCCCTTCTTCTTTGGATTCTTCCTGTGGCTTGGCTTTGCATAATCAGGAATAAAAATTTCAGCATTGATATCCCTGAAAACACTCGTTCCAATGCGGTTGATAAGATCAGCTCTAGCACATAAAACACTTGACGAAATCTTGCAAGACATTTCATCGTAAAGCTGTCTCAAACTTGCTTCATCCTTTCTTATTAAAGCACTGCGAACTCGTTCTTGCATGGTAGCCATGTTCAAGCAATCGAGCGGGAAGAAATTTGCATGATTTGCGTATGAAACCGCCAACCATGATGGACCATAAACTAGTCAAAACAGGCTCAAATTAGTCAAAATGGCGTCGGAGTTTCTGCACCAATCATAACTCGCAATGGTAGAGAAATTAACCAATCAGAAACACTGTATTAACATTACCCCCTCGAGAAACTCGTCAAAATGGCCGAACTTAGTCAACTTTAGTCAAAATTCCTCGGGATCTGAGGACTTCTTGTGTCAAGCCTGCGCTCAGGTTGCCTGCTTTCCCCAGGTCCCTTGGCAGTATTTTCGAGCTCTGGATATTGCGAAACAGCGAAGAACGGATATTACTTCCTTTGAATTTTTTCACTTCGTCACGCGACTAAGTTGACGTAGTCTAAATCCGCCCCTGGGTATAGTCGCCACTAGACTTGCGATTTCACTTTGAAACGTACTTAGAACGTTCATCAACCACGTCAGTGATATGTATTTATACACAACGTCTCTTTGCAGCAAAGTCGATTCAGCTGTACTTATCTTGCTGGAAAGCGTCAACAAGTCATTGACTTTTTTTTTCAAGCGGTTCTTTCTCACGCCAAGCACACATGATAGCGGATGTGGGGGTTAATGGTCTTTTTTACCCTTGCACGTTCCCATAAGTGTAAATTCAGATAAATTTTTAACACTTTGTTTGTGCGGTAAAATAAAATTTACATAACGGAATTTACACAGATGGTCGCCTTTGGTCGATACATGAATATGTGAGCGTAGGAATTTTGTTTTAATTTCAAAATATTCATAGCCCCTTAGATAATCACTAAATTCAGCGTGCACAAGACCACGCTGTTTTAAACGCTTTTTTTCACTAATTTTTTTATAACATAATTCCCAACATTGTTTAAATGTTCAATGCATTTTTTCTTACAATTTTTGTACACACATAGTTCCTGTGTTCTATACATATAACTAATTTCGTTATAAGAAAAAAAATCGTCGTCCTCGATAATATATTCGCCATTCCTATACGTAACATTCGTTCGCCATTCTAATTTTTTTTCGATAATTTTATTTAATCTTTCTATCGAATAGTGTATACTTCTTTTACTTAACAGTATCCCTATAGGATTATGATCCTCACAATAAAATAAAAAAATCAGTACTAGGGTGTATAACAAATCAACATTGATATACTCATGGGAAAATGTGCAAAAATAAAAAAAGCGTGTACAGATAATACGCTGTCATTAAAACTCTCTCACCATGTTCCTCACTGATATACTTAAATAATGCGGGTAACGAAACGTTTGGTGTGTAAGAAACATTCATCTCGTTCGTCGCAGTGTTTATACACGCTAATTTATGAAAGCATTCACTACGCTCAACATATGGTATTTCAAAAAAATAATTAATATTAAAAAAAAACCAACAGCAGTAAAAATTACGTTTCGCTGTAACATTAACCCACCACTGATAATACATCATTTTACAACACCCCAATCGCGACGACGATTCTTTTCAAGATAGGGTAATAAATACTGTCCTCCATTCTCAATAATAACGTGTGGGCGATAATTTATATCGTAGTCTTTCCCGCACGCTAATCCTTTATAAAAAAAATTTCTAGCGTGAAAACAATAATTTATTTCCTCATCAAAACCATCTTCATTCGGAGATCTTCTTTCAACACTCACTATGTAATCTCCATCGTAATAATCCAACAGTCCTGCTGTCCAATATAAGAATATCGACGCTCATTTTTTTCACCGCACCATTGCACGTACGCTTCGCCATTTTTTTATTAGAAAAAAATAAAAAAAAAATTTACATTGATGCTATGCAAAAAAACAGAACAAAAAATCAAAAAACTTTTTTTTTAATGTTTCTTTTCTCCAAAAAGACCCACATTTTTTTTAAAAAAAAATTATTATATAGGCGCTATGGAAAAAACAGAACACAAAATCAAAAAAATGTCTGGTAAAACTGTTAATATCGCTACAAGACAGCAGTCAGATGTTGTGTATAGGCATATAGCAACGACAGCGTGGTTGGAATTTTGTCACATACGTACTGCTCTCGAAGCCGAGGACAAATTTAAAAATTCTCAATTGGGTTTATTCGTTACGCTATTGAGAGCATTGCGTTGTTGTGGAAAAGAATATTCGTTCCATGTTGATAAATATGGCCACTACACGGCTGGCGATGCAGCGTATCATAGCACTAATGAATGGAAGAAAACTCTCGAAATTTAACGAGACATTGATGTGGTTCGATGTGTGGGACAACACTATCTCAGAAGGGTATTTTACAGTGGCTATGCAACATTTATATGGTAGTGAACAATCCGAACTGACGACTCGTATTTTTTGCGAGAACAAAAAAAACATATTAAAACAAAAAAAATATTTAATTATTATTATATTATTATACAACTTCTATTTTTCTTGTTTTTCCAAAACATTCTATGACAATGACTTCTTCCTATATCGTTTTCAAAATTATGATCACACAAAATTGTGTTTACTAATGTACAATATTTTTCATATTCAGGTATCGGTATTAGTAGATTGTAAGATGTATTAACGGTGTTAAAAAAAACTATATCTTCATAACAGTGAAAATATTCTTTCTTCACATTGGTTACTTTAAGCTGTGTTCCAAAACATTTCTTCAACATTGGGTATATTTCGTCGAAAGAGATATATTTAGCTGTTCGAAAAGCCATAACCGTTCGTTGACGAATAACAAAGAAAAATGAAGCCACAACAATATCGTTTATAATATTATACATTTTTTTTCCAAATCCCACTACGTGTAAACTCCCCCACATGTTGTTCGTAGTTATATCCGTTTTCACTTGTTTTCACCGTTGTCCAATAATGTATATATTTTGACCTGTACACTTTCGGAGCATAACATAAATTAACAGCATTGAAGTAAATTTGATCTTCCCCTGGGTAAAGAAAATCTTTTTTCACTAAAATCACTTTAATATATGTTGCATGACATTTTTTCAACATGGGATATATATCGTCGAACGCTATCAACTTTCTTCTAATAATAATAAATTATTCTTCATGCATTTTTTAGCTAAAATAATTCCCTTTTTTTTTAGCTAAAATAATTTTTCCACCAACGCGTTTGCCTATTTATACACTCGCAATCATGGAAGACCTTGCACATAATTTTTTTGGGAACATTTCTTCTGCAAAAATCACAAAAATTTCGAACACGCGACAACGATGACATGTGTAGTAACATACTTTATCTGGATTAACAATTTGAATGTTGCAACAGCCACAGAAACGGATCATTCTCCTATTATGTTCTCCAGTAGTATTTTCAGACGTAATTCCCTCAAATATTTTCGTGCAGCTTCTTGTCTTGCACGCCCTTCCGCTCGTAATAGCGATTCTATATATAACCAGACGTCAGTACGTAGGTAAACGTCATTATGAAGATTTTCTTCTAATTTCTGATTAAAAAAATTCGTCGTATCAAGAATTACCCTCGTCACATTTGACATCTTTTCAGTCAATAAAGATTTTTTTTTTTATTCTAATATAGTTAATAGATAAAAAATTTCTACAATATAAAAAAAAATTAAAACAAAAACCCTCCCATTATCACGTTGTTGTTGAAACGATTGTCTAAAAGTATCATTTTCATTTTCACGAGTATAAAGATATAAAAAAAAACTTTTTCACAAACAAAAAATAAAATAAGTTTATTCAAGTTTCTTGTATGTTTTTTCCTTGTAACAATTTCAGCTGCTGCTCCTTCTTTATCTGTGTAAAAAACTTTATCGATATCACTCGTCATTTTCTTCTTCTTTCGCTTCTTTTTTTTACCTTGTGGTACACACGCATAAATGCTTTGAAAATTTATTTTCACTGGATCCAACCCTTTTTCTTTTAATCTTCTATCAATGCGGTTCTTTAATTCACAATTCGCAATTTTCATCTCTTCCCTGATAATTTGATTAAGAATACTTGCCATCACGCGGCCTGAAAGAAGAGACGTTTACTAATTGCTCTTCTACACCAACGAGTCTTTCTTTTTACACAACTACATTTGCTATACGTTACTCTAGTATCGATTACTAATGGGGAGATTTTTCGACACAATTCACAAAAATTATATTGACATTACATTTTCTACACGTAAAATAACACCGTTCAAACCACTCTGTCGATTGATGACAAATATTGCAAAAAACAGTGGTATTCATAAAAAAACTTACAAAAAAAAATTATATCGTACAATCTCCTAAAGACGTAGCCGCTATGCAACGCAGTAAGTCGCAATAATTAGACCAATTCATCGTATTTTTTTCCTTTTACAGCGTATGCCGTTATAGCTTCTTTTACTCCTTTGAAAGATGTAACAAATTGTCTAGTTATCTCTTTTAATTCAGCCAATTTCTTCAAAATTTCATTTCGTTCTTCTTCAAACTCCAATAAGTTTTTTCAATATCTTCTGTAAATTCTTTCTCACCCGTTGCCATTTTTTTAAAAAATGATAAAAAATCAAAAAATCAGCGAAATATATATATATATTCTTTTTTTCCCCAAAAATTTAAAAAAAAAACAAGGGGAAAAAAATAAATAAAAGCACACAATTCAAAAAAATCGTGAAATAATTTTTTTAATTTTTTTTAACACAATTACGGCATCTCATAAATGTAATTTCTTATCACAATTTATTTCCGTAAAAATTTTCCTGCAAAAGGCTGTTAATGGTTTCTTGTTGATTGTACAGCAATGGAGGGGACATTTCATACACCATCTTTGGTAGTTTTTCCTCGTTGACCAAGTGTTCACTAACTTCGAACAATTTTCGTTTTCTATTCGAAGACGTATCCTCAGCGGCGTCTTCCGGTTCTGTCTCATGGGAATCTTGAACACTACCATCAAATGTGAAGGCTCACCCATTTCCATTTTCCCACGGTTTCTTTTAAAATGAACTACTCCGAAAAAATAAATTATAAATTCTTCTCAAAAGATTTCAAAAATCCAAGTATTTTTTTATTCCATCTTTTAACAAGAGACTCCTGATTCAATTTCTTTAAATTCCGTAGCATCTATACCCCAATAATAGCGTTTATATTGTATAGTACATTCTTCATCGGAATATACTGGGAAAAGAACTTTACGTGATTCCTCGCTGTCGTTTATAAATGGTTTGGTTATTTTTACTCCTTTAACATGTATATGATCGAGATCTCGCATTAAAAATAGTAAGATAGTATCAAGCATGATCACTTCACTACCATAATACGTATATACAGGTACAAATCGATAAGACATTTTTATTTTGCGTTAATCCTTTGTTAGCTCCTGTGGGGTAGTTGGTTAGCGCATCGTACTTATGTCTATATTGCGAAAAGGTCGAGAGTTCGATTCTCTCCAGGAGTATTTTTTTTCACTGGCCTCTCTCCCAATCCAAAAAAAGTAAAAAAATAGAAAAAATCTATTTCCCAGTAGTAGGGAAAAAAAACTAATAAAAAAACAATAATATCCATATACGGCGATTCGTCGTAAAAGTAATAAGAATATAATATTGCACAATTTCAAATCGAGAAGCTATTTTTTTCAAATTTTATTTTTTTCCCTCTCCCAATCTCAAAAAAAAAAATAAAATATTAACCCACTAGTAGGGGGAAAAAATAAAAAAAACAATGACCATATACGGTGATTAGCTGTAAAAGTAATAAAAAATAATCTCTAATTAAAATCTAGAAGCTTTTTTCAAAAAAATCAAAAAAATCTATCAGATCGTGGGGGGGGAAAAAAAAAGAAGAAAAAACCCCCAGAAAAAAACCACCATTAAAATGCCGAGGTATAAAATTTCTCACTAACTTCGTTCTGGCTATCAACGTTACAAATTCCGGTCTTCTTTCCTTCCTTCTTCTTTCGCACTCGATCATACCCAAAAAAAATTAGAAAAAAAATACGAAGTTGAATAAACAGCTCACGCGTGTGTGTGTACGTTCGACTAACGTCCGACGACGAGAATGATCCAACTACTACTACGCACGCGCAGACGTTATTTCGCTGTCTCCCACATGTCGTCGGTGAACTTTTTCGAGATATATCTCCGCATTTTTCAACAGAAATACATACATACAGCACACACAACACAATAACTCTTTTCGTTAACCGATCGAACGATCGTCGTTGTCGGCGGCGGCGGCCCGACCCACAGACCAACCGAAGATCGTCAATCGAACACCATCCCACCCACAACCCCCGCAATAATAAAAACCACACCCATGAATACATTAAAATGCGAAAAGCCAACACCTACTTCCTAACACCCCCCGTCCAAAAAACATGAATAATTTATACAGCACGACGCTGATTGGTTAACCAAAAAAATACTGCAATCTGATTGGTTAAAAACTAGTGCCAGGCTCCTACACATAAAAAAATTGTTTTTATATAACGACTACTCTTCTGATGTAGTTTTTAACATCTATCAGCCTCCATTTTTGGAGCCTGCAATTTATTAATAGCGGTAGCTCGTTGTGACGTCATCTACTCAACACTCCACAAGACAATCGCAAGTTCGCAACTCATATTAAAATGCTTGTGATCGAGGACGATACTATTTCATATCTCAGCAGTGCCTTTGTTTTAAACCTGACAAGCGAACAAGCTAGTAAGCATATTCACACCACAGATAAATGTCGACTTCATGCAGATAAAGTCAACGAAATATGTACGTTTTCTTGTGCTTTTAAATTTTTAAGACCCAAACCACCTTGAAAAGTAAATTTCTTTGAAAACTTGTGTTTTTGAGATTTTGACACTTTGAAGGGTAAATATGAAAAATAAAAATTTGCAATACAAAAATGAATATATAGACAATTGATTTAGCAAATATTTAAAAAAGTGAAAAAAAAATAAAATGGGGAGTGTAAGACCCCCTTAAACTCGAACCCAATCGGCCTAACCCAAGCCCCAACCCTAATGTTAACTCTAATCCTAAAATGACAATTTTAGGTAAATTGGGAAAAACAGGAAATGCGGTCGCTAATCGCATTGTTAAAAGAACGGTGATAATATATCGCTTTTGTTCTGATCTTCACTATGTTAGATTCTGGTATTAAACACATGAATTGATTTGTCTCAACCATGCACAATGTGCTTTTTTGAATAAGTATTTTATACGCCTACATGTAACTCATGCAGTACCAAGCACAGTTGATTTCTGCGTATATACAGACATATAGCTATAATAAGGCCAAGGGCCTAACATGTCATCAGTACACTTGAAACAGTTAAAAGGCTATTCGTATTTCAGAAAGATCCTGATTTGAAGCCAAACAAGCACTCGCTCTGTCTCTTCGTCCATGGAAAGCTTGTCGTTTGAGCGAGAAAGTTGAAGCACGTTATGAAATAATTATAATAACACTTTGCATATATGGTTTTATTACGCGATGCTGAATTACTGAACATGAAAAAGTATTGCATGTAAACGAGCATTGACCGTGTGCTTGCTTTGGTATAAGATAGCAGTGAATACATCTATCATAACCAAAAAGCTGAAATACATACTATCTGGTATATAGCTATATGGTTTAGAAAGCAGTCACTGATTTGCAAAAATTGACAAAATCGTTTAAACTTTACTGTATATAGACACGCGATATCACGTGATTGACGAAAACATTACTACACACACACACAACCAAGGTCATGACATAGCGGCTATGGTTTAGCAACCAGTATCCGCAAAAAAACAACAGGAAACGTGGTCCCTATAATCGCAGTAACAAATATGATACTTATATCGCTTTAACTTCACTCAAGTGTAATGTTAAGACTAAACACAATGCGTGTGATCATGCAACACGTATTTTAGAATTAAAGCATTAGATAGCGCTAGCCTGCGTAGCAGCGCTTGTGGTTGGGGGGGAATACAGGGGTTGGGGGAATACAGCGATGGGCGAGCGACGAAGTCATGAGCGAGTGGAGAGGGAGGAAGCACCTGCTAGTAATCCAATTACCAAATTGTCAAAATTCACCGGTCAGTGTTTAGCGGGTTTCCTCAGCGTAGGACGTAATGCATGATTGGATTTCACTTTTCGCGTATAAATATATCGCTGTGGTGCTCATGATTATTCATGTCTGAAACTTCGAAAAAAATAGTGAAGGAAAGAGGACGAAAACAAAAGGAGGCAAGCGGTAACAATAATTGCAGGTTCTGTGATAGCCAGCTGACCGCACTTACTGGAAGTAAGAACTCATTTGAAAATTTATTCAAGCCATCGCGTAGAAAAGACTCACGAGACAGCTAAGACTTCGTGCTGGCAGAAGCATCCGAGTCCATTGGCTTTTAAGCAGTTATTACCAATACGCAGCGGAACTCTGTCGGAGCGAATTTGTAGGCCTTGTGGAAGATAAATAAGAAACGCTGCCGACCACAATACCAGCGATGTTCTGGTGAGAGAACCACTGTTCATCTGGAGACAACTCGGCCAAACCTCGGTTTCACAATTATTAAACATGACTGCTCTCTGACGTCCTTCACTCCTTCAGTTTAAATTTTCCAATTTGATTCGCTGACAGTCCGACTACTCTGACATCTTTGTTTTGAGACAGAACATCGGTAAAATGGCAAGAAAAGCTTCGTTCAAGAGACAACTCGCCACGAAAGTGAAATCTTGGTTTCGCAAAGCCTGTCGGGTCAAGTTTGTCGACACAAAAAATAACAGAGCCGAAATTTAGACTCGGCTACCATTGGTAGCCGGAGTAATAAGAAAAAAAAATCAAGACTAAAAAAACCCACATTGAGATAACGGTTTTCTACTGTTTAACTCTATTACTTTGAAATTATAGTTTCTTGCATTTTTCAGACCAAACTCAAAATCATTAAACAATAATGAATGAGATTGTCTCAAATCAATTTTGCAACGAAGTTTGAAATAAAAGATTTGAAAAGAAACATGAACTTTTAATTAACTGTTAAATTACACCCACACCAATAAACACAGATAGTTCGCATAACATTCAATAAAATAACTACATGTGTCATACAATTTCAGTTACAAGCAAACTAAATCAACTGTTCCTACTTGAAGTTCCTAACTTTATTGGAGTTTTGATTAATTACATTTGCAAATTTAGAGAACTTGCAAATATTATTTTAAAATTTTACCAAACTTCATGTTAAAATTTCCTAATTCCCTGTAACAAAAGAGATGGTGACACTGTTACAAACAAGAAATTAGGAAATTGTAACAAAAGAAAGTTCAGGAAAATTCCAACCAAGTTAGGACATAACAGTAGGGACACTTAACAGTTCACATGTAAGACACCTGTCAATTAAAATAAAACTTACTAAGCCTTGGGCATTTTGGAGGAGTCATTCCTTTGCTGTGAATACCAAAATATATGAAGAGATCAACTACTTTCTTAAGTCGGCCCACACACTCATTCATAAATTTACAGCGATCTTTAGTCTCAATGTTGAGCACTCTTCTGGCGTCCTCAATAACCTAAAAGTATTTTATTTTCAGTTATTTTTAAACATTTAATGCGACGATCATGTTTGGTTCAGACCACGCTGTTCGGTTCAGACCACAGAATAGGAAATGAACAGAAGGTCCGCTCAAGGGTAGCCTGCACTCAATCCCTCCTGATGACAGTGTGCCGGAGAGAAAAGGAGGGACTGTGAATAATGTCGATGAAGTTGAATTTCCCGTGTCCTGACAAACACAAAATTCCCATTGGCTGAAATCGTTGATTGACAGGTCAAGTCTGTTTTCATAATTAAAATTCAAAAATAATCAATCGTCTGGAGGAATGACAGACCTACGATCTATATCGCATTATCACTGTGATACTTGTTTTCATTTTAAATAAAAAGGTTGCCAATTATTTCTTGGCTGAAAGAAAAAAGTGTTCATTGTATAAATTGTATTCTCTCGACAGGGTAGCTGAAATCAACAGGGCGAGAAACCGAGAACACGAATGTGGTTGTATATGCGGTGTTTGTTTGATATTTGAAATCACCAACTTTGATTTACCGACCATTTCAATGTGTTATGGATATCGTCGGCACGTTTGTTTTTTTTTTGCAATATACAGCGACTTTTATCTGATATCAGATAATACATTTCTGATTTCACCAAAGGACAACGAACTTTTGTCTCGACGAACATAAACACCGCGTAAACAAGAAAGCCGCGTTCGAATATCTCTTCATCCGACGATACTTCTGTTACAAATTGGATATCAAAATAAACTGGAAACATTTTTGTTACAAAATTATAACGGTTGAATTAAATTTTAAGGTGTCAAATACTCCAGGACGCATTGAGTAGTGAAATTATAATTTCAGTTGTCAAATATAAATAGGGAATGACAGCGTTCGATCGCTTATACATTTTCTGACATGATATCCGATCTTCACATTGTGTGAATCAATATTTCTGTCATATTCAAACGATCATGTTGATATATATATATATATATATATATATATATATATATATATATACATACATACATACATACATATATATATATATATATACATACATACATATATACATATATACATATATACATACATATATATACATATATATATATATATATATATATATATATATATATATATATATATATATATATATGTATGTATGTATGTATGTCAACATGATCGTTTGAATATGACAAAAATATTGATTCACACAATATATATATATATATATATATATATATATATATATAATTTGGTTAGATGGGGCAAAAGGAAAGTTTTCAAAAATATTTCCGAAGTGAATAATATGTGAGACCCATACAATTGTGTTTTAAAAAACGGGGTTCATTTATATAAAATCACTTTGAGGTTTTAAATTCATATTCATGGTCCACTGACTGGTTCGGTTCTACATTAACATTACATCTATACTAAGTTTACGTACCTATATAATTACAACATGCATAAATTAAGCAATAATTTGCGACAGCAAGTACTCGCGCGTCATAGCGAGTACTCGCTTCGCTCGTTACGCGCGAGTACTCGTCCATCTAGGGAAACCAAACATTAGCAAATACTCGCTACTCGCGACCTTTGCGAGTCAGTATAACCTATAGGATCAGGAAACTATGGGACATTTATATATATGAAAGAACTAATCAAAGCGATCAACTTTACGAAGGCTTATACAAGTTTCATTAGACAGAATTTCAATACATTTCAGCGTTGGTGACGGCTGTTATTGAAGTATAATATGCATTGTTATCGCGCGATGGACAATCTAAGTTTGACTTCAATTGATGGAAATGATAGAACCAAACACAAGTTATGTGATATGATATGATACATAGAAACAACTATTAAAGGCACGGCATTTCAATATACATCCATATGTTAAAGAATACTCACGTTTGTCGTTAATGGCGTCGCGCCGTCGCTTACACGCACGTCTTAAAATTATAGATTTCGAATAATCACAAAACTTTATTTCCAGTTAAACATTCATATTAAATTTCCATATTTGGCATTTAGTGTGTATCCAAATGAAAGTTTGCTGTGAAGTTTGCGGGAATTAGCCAAAACGCTATACAGATGTATCCGCACTTGGTCTTGAGACGTGTAATACGTTCTGCTTCAAAAATTACCGAAGCAACGGCGAGTGAGGTAATCATTTGACTCGCGAAAAAATAGCCAAAACAATTTAGAAATATATGGCATTTTATATAAAAAGGCGTTATGAACGGACCAACAACTCGTTTATAAACCACCAATATGCAGTAGTGTCTAGTAAGTTTTTCCACGACTTTTTCCATGCGGTGCGGCTTTACCTCATTTGAATTGAGATGTGTCAAGTTGGCATGTAATATATTCATAACGTAGCACGTTCATCACAACAGAATACCAAGCGATCAATTTCGTTTCAGAATTAAAGCTGACCATCTTAAAGTGTGAGCATTTGAAAACAAACAATATGATGATCACAGCTATAATTCTGAAATGAAATTGATCGCTTGGTATTCTGTTGCGCATGATGAACGTGCTACGTTATGAATATATTACATGCTGATTTGACACATCTCAATTCAAATGAGGTGCAGCCGCGCCGCATGGAAAAAGTCACGGAAAAACTTACTAGACACTACTGTATATGTTTCAATTCATACTATGTCAATAAATTGTTGTTAATGAGATATGTTAAGAAAACTACTCCACTTATAATCGAACAACTCATGGGGGTTGTCACAGTGGTCGCTATACAAATGTTGCGGGTCAAGCAAACGCAAAACAAACAAACAAACAAACAAACAAACAAACAAACAAACAAACAAACAA
Source organism: Corallium rubrum (assembly GCA_964035015.1). NCBI lineage: Eukaryota > Metazoa > Cnidaria > Anthozoa > Scleralcyonacea > Coralliidae > Corallium > Corallium rubrum. Next base: position 3,091 of record CAXIUP010000222.1, on the reverse strand, counting down.
ACAAACAAACAAACAAACAAACAAACAAACAAACAAACAAACAAACAAACAAACAAACAAACAAACAAACAAACAAACAAACAAACAAACAAACAAACAAACAAACAAACAAACAAACAAACAAACAAACAAACAAACAAACAAACAAACAAACAAACAAACAAACAAACAAACAAACAAACAAACAAACAAACAAACAAACAAACAAACAAACAAACAAACAAACAAACAAACAAACAAACAAACAAACAAACAAACAAACAAACAAACAAACAAACAAACAAACAAACAAACAAACAAACAAACAAACAAACAAACAAACAAACAAACAAACAAACAAACAAACAAACAAACAAACAAACAAACAAACAAACAAACAAACAAACAAACCAAAAATCCATTTGGAATCAATGATAAATATATATATATATATATATATATATATATATATATATATGAGTAATACTCATACTGGGGGATATGCTGAATGGGGGTGGAGGAGCGAATTCGGCTTCTGTGGCGAGGGGGAAGTTTAAAGAGTTGTCTGGGATCTTGACAAGGAAGAAAGTGTCAATAAAGCTAAAGGGGAAGCTGTATGTGACGTGTGTGAGGAGTGCTGTGGTGTATGGAAGTGAGACATTGGCCTTGACTGCAGAGCAGAGGGGGAGATTGGAGTGGACAGAGATGAGGATGGTGCGATGGATGTGTGGTGTATCGCTAAAGGATAGAGTGCCGAGTGTGGAGCTGAGGGAAAGAATGGGGATTGAGTTGGTGTCTGATGTGATAAAGTGGAACCGGTTGAGATGGTTGGGACATGTGCTGCGGAAAGACGATGGTGACTGGGTGAAGAAGAGCATGTCGCTCGAGGTGAAAGGTACAAGAGGACGAGGAAGGCCGAGGATGACATGGAGTCAAGTGGTGGAAAGGGATATGCGAGATTGTAGGTTGAAAGGGGAGGATGCACCAGAGAGAGAGAAGTGGAGGAAACTGCGGTGGGGAGCCGCCGGCCGACCCCCGCGTAAGCGGGGAAAACGGCCGTAAAACGATTGTTGTTTTTGTTGTTATCATTCCTATAAAGAAACTAATGTACTAATGTAGTGACCATTCCAAAGACCTCGACCTAATAGTTAATTAAATTGTGTTCTGTGAATTAACAGTTGAAAATACACTAGAAAGCTAGTAACAGATGAAAGGCTTGCTAACACAGAATAAACATGTTGAATATAGGGAATGAAATGTAAACTTAAAGTAAATCTAATAGTAAAATCCACTGTGTACCAGAAACTGTTCTAAAGTTTTTAAAACATGTGACTAATGTATGTCTGGTTTTTTTACTGGGCTTTTTAGGGGCGTTGGTGGAGGGAGGGGGGGGGGGGTAGACAGGAGGCAGACAGTGCCATGGGTCAATATCTCAAAACTTATTTATGCTATAGAAGTGAAACTTGGTATGCTAATAGAAGATTTTAAAATAGTTTAATTCTTATTGGTGTCACCTCAGCTGTTACGTATATATGACGTCATTGGTGACGTCATAGGTAAAAATACAAGATGAAGTTCATCCAAATAATATACAAAACAACCTCTCCAGTCAAAACTTAATTATTACTGTAGTTAGAGATAGTATCAAGAAGATAAAACAATAAAACTTAAAAATTTAGGAAGAGTTTGGTTTATTTTTTGGTTTATGGCCATTGGAGTAGTTGTTGTGATAAGAAGGTAAAATGTGGTTATGTAATAACCAAGGTTAACAACAAGGGAACTGCGCGTGCGCCTGGATTATCAGAGTGTCCGAGTATGACATGCATCCAACATATGATCGGTCATTAGTGCGAGACCGTAGCCAGAGCAGCACACAGGTCAACCCTTTCACAAAAGAACAAGGTACAATAATTTCTCTTTTCCACCAAAACTTTTGGTGTGATAGGTGCAGGTCAAAACGGGGTGGGGTGGTCAGATCAAGGATCAAGATCAGCTCGGGGTATCTTGATCTGAATCCAAGTAACTACAAGGCTGGCATGAGAACCCTGTAGCAAGACCTGCACCTAACCAACCACAATGGGTAAGTAGAGTGTACGTATGTGTTAATGTTATATTCATTAATCAAACTCCATTGTTCTATTTCCTATCTTTATACATTGTTCAAAGTGTTCTATGAGCATCCTCAACCTTAAAAACAATATTTTTTTAATTATGAAATCGATTACATCACTATATGATGTCTTTGTTTGGCTATCTTGGATTCCACCATATTGGATCTGTAACGTTATAAGATGAACTTAAAGTGCCTTTTAAATTAAAATTTTTATTGCTTCATTTGAAAGAGCATAAAAAAGTAGGACAATATGCAGTTTACCGTTCCTTGATACCGTTCCTTGATATCTTTTATAGTTCCAGAGTTATAAAGATTTAAAGATGTCAAAATGAAGAAACAAATTGCTGATTCAGCACAAATTGCGACGTCATGTGGTTTGCATGTTAATTTGGTGAATGTTTAAATGAACTACAGCTCAGTTACTATGTGTCAGAATCAAATGAACCTTTGCACACAAATAGTGCAAGATGAAACACAGTTGACAATATCACCAATTTTGTTGTCAAGGTAACACTGTTGTACCCAGGCCCTTGCACGTATTTTACATATAAACCACCTTCTCTGTCCTGATAAGGATAAAATAATATCAGACATGTTGTCATACCTATGCATGCATAAAATACGTTTATACCATAATAATTTGAAAATTATGCCCACAGAGATAAATACATGGTGTTTTATAAAATCCGTGCAAGGGGCCTGGGTACAACAGTGTTACCTTGACAACAAAATTCATGATAATATCAACTGTATTTCATCTTACATTATTTGTGTGCAAAGGTTCATCTGATTCTAACACATAGTAACTGAGCTATAGGTCATTTAAACATTCACCAAATTAACATGTAAACCACATGACGTCACAATTTGTGCTGAATCAGCAATTTGTTTGTGCCATATTTTTACATGTGTTACGGACTATTTTTACATGTGTTACAATTATTACCTTTTTATTTATATTATATTTTCCTATTAGGAACTATATAATATATGTATTAC